>CAJHNH020002335.1:237500-240000 GCA_905116865.2 Candidula unifasciata | reverse complement strand
TTCACTAGCCATACGTAAACTTTTGGCTCAGTGGAGGTGGGTTTCAATATTACCATAGCCCCGTACTCTAACCCAGCATGCTTTTTATGAATGCTGCTAAAAAAAACCCGAACCCAAATATAAGCAATGGTTAAACTGGTCGGCCAGACAGACGGATTTCATTGCCCCCCCCCCCCCCCCTGAAACACAGTGCAGATGTATTGAAATACAAAGATGATTCAGAAGAACATGTCATGATTGTATAAGAATGTATTGTTTTACTTGAACAAATTTAGATTTTTATTAGACGTCACATAGAGTTCGCTTTTGATTTCAACCTCCCCCCCCCCCTCCCTCACTCCACCAACCACCCCTAGTTTGTCATGTTCTGTTTCTCCATGACACATTTGTAGAGAAATGATGGTTAAGTTTAGGGAGGGGGAGGGGGCATCATTGAAGCAGTTTATGTTTTATAATCTGGCACAGCTGACTGGCACTATTTCTGGTAGCAAATTTAGAATGTCATAAAGTTGGCTTCCAGATTTACACTATGGAACATACATACTGATTCCGTCCCTTACAATAATGCTAACGAAACCGCAACAAATCACATTAGCACATCTGTTAACGCAGCCATAATTACCTTTATCTGCCTGTGGTCAGTGCTTAGAAACAGAGCAGGAAAATGCTGGGGAAATATGGAAATGGCCGCAGCCAGCTAATTTCAGGGTTCTATTGAATGAAACAAGCGAAGACAGATAAATGAAAACAGTTGCTATCCCTCCTTCTGCCGTCTGCAACCCCAGCTTAGAAACCCTACTAAACTTCCGGGTCAATGTTGTTTAACCTTCGGTCCAACAATTAACACTGTTTGTTTGGAAGTGTTAGCCTTCTAGAGGGCCATACAATTCTATTTGGTGCGAGAAGTTCGGGGAGTATCATCAGCAAACGCTCCCAGCATTGAAGCTCGCTGCTTGTTGTCAAACTTTCATGAGGGCTTCTGGGGTAAAACAGGACAGTCGCGTGTTGTCTAGTGGTGGCCCAACAATGCTGAGTCACTGATGAGATTTCTTCAAGGTGTCTTGGTGAAATTGCAGGTTTGGTGCCACGGTTCGAGGGCACTAGTATTTGTTACCCCAGGGGCAAGTTGGATGTTGACCCTCTGGCGGGCCGTGGACAAGGCCGAGATAATGTCAGTCAAGATCTGGTCAGTCTCCAGCCGGACATAGAAACACAGAAACATTTCGAAGACTATTTTCACATCTTTGTTCTTATTCAATGCATTTTTTGTTGTGCTAAGAAACAATCTGAGGCTGCTCAGTTGTGTGAAAAACACACTTTGTGTAGAAAACCATTATGTGTCTGTTCGTTACGTATAATGAATAACTGGACGTTAGCAAGACAAATAACCAGTGCCTAAATGTATCATAAAGGTCAAAGGCGTTATTTTAGGACTAGTACACAAATTCAAGTATCTAAGCCCATTGATAACATCAGACGGAAGATGTATCACAAAAATAAAGAACAGAATAGGACAAAATAAAGCTGCATTTTATAAAATGAATCAAGAATATTTTATAAGTAAATCCATGTCATTGAAGGTTAGAGAAAGAATTCTATTTGCTATGTACGGCAATTTTTCACTTATGCGAATATTTTAACAATAAATAGATGTCACTGAAGGTTAGAGACAGAATTTTCGCATCCCATATACAGCCAATTTTAACATGCGAGCGTGAATCGTAGACAATTATTGAACATGTCACACACACACAAAAATTGTGGCCTCGGAGATGTAGTTTTACAGAAGAATCCTTTGAATTCACTAAGCAATCCAGAAGTTTTGAAAAAGTTAAGGGCTCGAAGAGATAAAGGCTCGAAAAACTCATCATAGACATAACACAAAATACAGTCATCAGTTGTTGGTCATGGTATGAGGGGTGGGGGGACTGGAACATGAAACAACTGGAAAAAATTTTGGAAAAAAAAGAGACAGGCGAAGACAACGCATGACATTTTGTATCCCACAGGATAATGGCGTCAGTCTGAGACAGGCGAAGGCAACGCAGGCCAGTTTATATCCCACAGGATAATGGCGTTAATCTGAGACAGCCGAAGACAACGCATGACAGTGTATATCCCACGGTATAATAGCGTCCATCTGAGACAGCCGAAAACAACGCATGACGGTGTATATCCCACAGGATAATAGCGTCCATCTGAGACAGCCGAAAACAACGCATGACGGTGTATATCCTACAGGATAATAGCGTCCATCTGAGACAGCCGAAGACAACGCATGACAGTGTATATCCCACGGTATAATAGCGTCCATCTGAGACAGCCGAAAACAACGCATGACGGTGTATATCCCACGGTATAATAGCGTCCATCTGAGACAGCCGAAAACAACGCATGACGGTGTATATCCTACAGGATAATAGCGTCCATCTGAGACAGCCGAAAACAACGCATGACGGTGTATATCCCATGGGATAATAGCGTCAATCCGAGACAGCCG
>CAJHNH020002335.1:0-232500 GCA_905116865.2 Candidula unifasciata | reverse complement strand
GATAGATAGATAGATAGATAGATAGATAGATAGATAGATAGATAGATAGATAGATAGATAGATAGATAGATAGACAGATAGATGGGTGTGCATTGTGCGTATATATCCAACATGAGGGAACGGTGTAGATTTATATATACACACACACAGACTTAGGCCAACACACATATACAGAAATAGCAAGAAAAGAAGAAACAGCAAATAAAGACATTACAGGTGAGAGTGGTCAAATGTTTAACAGGCAGACATAGCCATCCTTTCCAAACAGCAAAAATTACGGAAATCCAAAAACATTTCATTCAGAACTAAACTTCAACTGCTAAAAGCGATAGCTGTTAGTACACTTGTATAAGGCTGTAAAAAATAGAGTCTAACAGCTGGACTTGAGGAGTAGATACTTCTTTTTTTTTTTTTTTTTTTTTTGCTCCTGGAATACCTCCCGGCAACAGGACAGGAAGAAATCTTTGGTACAGGCCCCTCTATTTGCTTCGTATATTGTATTTTCAGCGTCTCAGACATTTCTGCGGTCCATCTTCTACATGGTAGAAGAGGCAGAGCTAGACCAAGAGAAATGATAGTGGATGACTTTAAGACAGTGCCGTGGAGGAATATCATCAGTAGAATTGATCAAGAACACCAAAGACCGAGATCTGTGGCGACGCCTGAACGCCTATGCCATCTGGCAAGGCACTTGATGATGATGATCATTATTATCTTCTGTGTGATCGACCTCTGGATCTGTTATCACACGTGGTTATCACTGTAGCTGTATAATATTGCTGTTTGTGGTGCCCTGTCTGGTGCCAATCTTGTTACATGGCCAAAATCATTTGAACTGTTGTCTACCTATCAAGTTCAGTATTGGTTCTGTGCCGACTCTCCTGATATCATCGTTTCTATGTCGATCTGTTCCTATTACACATAGCACAGTACTTAAAGATTTCCTTTCTATCGCGACTATTTTCCTTCTGTGCCTGCCTGCCTGCCTGCCTGTCTGAAAATACAAGCATTGGAAACGCAGTCTTTCAGAAAAATTCTTGGCACATCATAAATGACGAGGTTAGCCGTATTATTGATTGTCCAGCACATTAGCAACCATGAACCTCTTTTATCTAAAGTGAAAAAGCGGAAAATGCAATACTACGGACATATAATAAGATCTAAACAGCCTCTCAAAGACAACACTACAGGGCTCAGTAGAGGGAAAGAGGAGAAGAGGCAGACCAAGAAAGAGCTGGATACAGAACTTGGCTGGCTGGACAGGCCTTTGGCATGCAACCATGAAGTCCATCGCATTTGACAGACAAAGGGGGAGGAATCTGATCAGACAGTCAACAGCAACTGTTGACCCAGAGACAAGAATTGTTACCGGATGATGATGATGATCCCCAGGAGGGCCTGGCACATAATACACACCAAGTACTGCCAAATGGGGCAGAGGCGTGAAAGTAAACTATGTGGTAAAACCTAATGATTAAGGCAGGCGAATAGGCAATAATTCACAGGGGAGGGTGATTGGGGGGGGGGGGGGGGAGCTGTAAGATAAACAAATATCACACAGACTGTACTGTATCTCGCTAAAACAGAAACAAACATAAAGTTGATTGATTTTATTGTGCGCAAAAAAAAAATTTTGAATCATAAACATGTTTTTCATGAAGGCTGAACGGGACAACATTAAATGGACACCTAACAATAAAATGAGTCTTTCCACTTAGTTTCATAAACGGTTAGCTTTTTTAAATAATATAACTGTTTTTAATCAATACCCAAAATTGTATAGTAATTTCTAACCACTAAAATATGCAGATTGAAAATACACGATTTTGCTCTACAGCAGTGTGCGTCGCTACAGGTTAAGTGAAACGGTTCAAGACACCTGCAAGACGGTGAAGCCACAGTGACCACATCCTTGACCAGCCGGCGTGGGACTTCCTTCCACACTTTGAGCTAATTAACCGTTTGGCTCCCCGTAGAGTTCCATGATCGGTCGAAGATGGCGACAGCATTGTGCAACTGGCCGATTGTTCCGTGATAATTTCGCGATCTTGTTCAAGTGGGGACAAAAAGCTCCGCAGCTAGGAAGACCCCCACCATACACACGATGTGACTGAATGACAGATAAAGAGAAATCTGAGTCCTATAACTTGATAAAAAAGGTTGGGAACACACAGTCAGTCTGAGGGGTGGGTGATAGTAAAGTCAAGGACCATTTTCCATGCCTACTGCCGTACTGAACATACAGGTCTAAGGTTAGTTGCGTATTCTTTTACAGGACGTTGCAGAACCAACCCCAGCAGCTGTTGTGTGGTTTCTCTAGGCACATTTTTTTTTTAAATCCAGAAACGAGTTGTTAACCCTTTAGCTCGGTACTATGGATATTGCAACCCTTCGGCCTTGATTCCATGAAAGGTACCGTAAATCTGGGAGAAAAGTGGCTTTTCTGCCTACCCCCAGGAGTGAGCCCGGACCACAAGGAGTTCGTCACCCGGTCACCGCGAAGTCAGACTTAGCCAACTACACTAGAGAGCCGGGCCTAGGCACATTTACGTCCAGTAGTTTACAGACAGGTCTATACCTATGTTATATAGACCACTAGGCATCACACCGGTCGCTTTTACTTCCCAAGACTGTACATGGTACCCATAACAGGTCTTCAGACGTACTGAACATATAAGTCTAGACCTAAATTATATAGAGACCACTCGGCTGCTTTTACTTCCCCAGACTGTACCTGGTACCCATAACAGGCTGGGTCGACCTGGTAGCTAAGGTCATTTTTTGGAGGAAAAAAGTCCAGCTCGGTCAGAATCTGTTCTTTAAATAATGAATTGTTATGTATCTATCTATCTATCTATCTATCTATCTATCTATCTATCTATCTATCCATCCATCCATCCATCCATCCATCCATCCATCCATCCATCCATCCATCCATCCATCCATTCATCCATCTATCTATCTATCTATCTATCTATCTATCTATCTATCTATCTATCTATCTATCTATCTATCTATCTATCTATCTATCTATCTATCTATCTATCTATCTATCTATCTATCTATCTATCCACACATCTTTCTTTATTTCCCTTTTTTCCTTTTAATTTGTAATTTAACGAAAAAGAGTCTTTCTTGGTTAAGGTATGGGGTTAAACAACAGATCAACATCATGACACAAGGGTAGTATACCATAAGTGCTACCTTCTACTTCTAACTCAAGCCGAAGTCCGAAGAATCTCAGCGCAGTACGCACACTTCGTAACACCTGCGAGGATCCTGAAACATTTTGGGTAGATTTCTCACTCTAAATTTTGCGTGGGCAGCGCCGTTAGGCTACTCTTTCCGATTGCCAAAGGATTTTTTTTACGTGTGCAGCAATACACACAGGCGTCTGATTTTACTACCCAGAGACCAGGAGGAAATTACTAGAAGTCAACGTGAAAAAAAAAAAATCCCAAGCCTTCACCGGGGCCTGAACCTGGGACTTTCAGCATTCGAGGCGGACGCTATGCATCGAGATCATTCAGCCACCTAATCCGAATAAAGAATCTGTGTGTGGCATAACTTTTTCAGAACCAAACAGATAGAGCAGATGGCTCAGGATTGAAATAAGTAACGACAGTTTGTCTTTGCCTTATGTGCCCCTGGGCGCGATGAGGATTGATTTATCGAAAGGGAAAAGAATTTTATCATTGGCTCAGTCTCTCTCCGCAAAACAGCTAGTTGCTTCCAAAGCGTCACACAGAGCACAAACTCCCTAGTTCCGGCGACAATCTGCGTAAAAATTGCACGCGTGAAGTGAGCGGCTCCCATGAACTGAACCCACGACCTAAAGAGCACAAGGCAAAGGCTAGCCTATCAGCCGAATTCACTCGTACTTCATCCTCCGATGCAGCAACCATCTCAGCAACTCCATGCATAATGTACTATATGTGTTATTTGGCTCTGAAACTTGGAGCACAACTAAAAGAGATGAAGCCTTATTACAGGTTTTTGAAAACAGAGTCTTAAGATGAATCTTTGGACCCCTCAAAGATGCAAACAGCGGGGAATGGAGAGTGAGAAGCAATAACGTAATCCGTTTAAATCTCCGCTGATCGTTGGCATCATGAGAGCTAATAGACTTAAATGGTTGAGGCATATTGAAAAAATGTCAGATACAGAGAAGTAAAAACTGTATACACCAGGGAGATGAATGGTCGTAGACCACGAGGCAGACCAAGAAGACGATGGAGAGATAATATCCAGACAGACACTTGGTGTCACCAACTGGACAGAGAGGGCCAACCAGAGAGATGAAAAGAGGCGGGTGATGTCTGCAGCAATAAACCAACCTCAAGGGTTGGGAATGCTGAAGAAGAAGAAGAATGTACTAAACCAGCATGATAAATGATGGCGTTCCCTGTCGAGTGTGCTGGTGGATGGCAGCTTTTATTTCAGCGGCTATTTGGCTCCATTTTCTGCAATACCTACCCAAGGTGATTATAACATCAGTGTGCTCCTGCCATTTCTCCGATGTTTCTATCCATCCAGCACCCATTCTGAAATCCAGTAGAAAAATTTGGCTAATGGTGCCTTCTGCTTCCGCCATCCAAAACAATGCCCTCTTTAGGATCTAACCTCTGTTCTCTGACAGGCAGCTGTGGTTTTTGATAGTGCAAACCTGCCTAGCACCCACACGATACTGAAGAATTATCAGCTGCGTTGGGCTGGTCACCTAGCCCGCATGCCAGACTATCGCCTCCCAAAGAGAGTATATTATTGGAAGCTCCAGCAAGGGAAGAGGTCCCAGACAGGACAGAAAAAGTGCTACAAAGACACTAAATTCTTCTGGCATCAACACAGCGATGTGGGAGCTGCTGCACAAGACTGTTCTGCATGGCGTACATCCCTCAGGCATGGTGCATCAGCCTGCCAGGCAGCAGAGGTTGCACAGGCAGAGAAACGCAGGGCAGACTAGAAAGAAACGAATTGCTAATCCTACATTTGCTGTGGCTTCCACCTGTTTTCCACAATGCTCAAGAACTTTCCAGGCTCATGTTGGACGAATCAGCCACCTTTGTACTCATAATCATTGATCATTACTACTTTGGATGAAAAGTGGTCTTCATCCCTTGTGATAAACGAACACAACAGGTCCTAAATCAAAATATACACACAACACAACCCTCCAACAATATACATTTAATTAGATTTTAAAAAAAAATACCAGGCACATTCACAACAAGCAAACATTAGGTTGCCAGTTAAAGTACTTGTGATTACTGGTCCAGCAGAGAGTCAAGTGTGAACCTCTTTTGTTCAGGGCAGTAATGTTTGCTTTTCCAATGAACTCAATCAGACCCTGTTATGATGCCAGGGAAACGAACATATACTCCACTGTGTCCCCTCTTCTCTCATCTAAAGTATTCATTCTATACCTTATTGACCCCTGTTCAGTCTTGTGAAGCAGGAAACACATAGTACAAAGTACAAAGCAAGATGCCTGTAACACAAGACTGGAACATGGTGCCAACTCTAGAGATTGAGAATATGACAGACAGTGGAGCACGAAAGAAACATTTCTGCTAGCTTTCTGTCTTGACAAAGATAGTTCAAAGCTCATTAAAATAAATAGTATTTGAGAGACTGGAACAAATATGACTGCCCATATCAATCAGCAAGGCACCTGGTGATGATGACATAAACTACTGAAAAAGCAATAATTATACCAAAGATAAAGGCAGTTGGTTTTCTTTTACTAAGAAAGATTAAACATAACCTGTCACAGGACTAAACAATGTAAGTGGACAGTTTACAAACACCATGTAGCAAGTACCTTGGCAATTATATATACATATTCATTTATAGATAGATGGTTAGATTATTTGGCCTTATTACCTCTCCTAAACAATAGTTGTTTTTCTGCTCTTTATCCCTCAACTGAGACAGGTCCACAACCAACCTATGCTGTGTCTTTCTATCTTTTACTATCAGAGGCAGCCTAGTCAATTTTCTTTTTAATTTCACTCTCACATTTTCTTCTTCGTGTGCTTTAGATCTGCTTTTATTTCTATTCCCCTGTAGGTTTCAGTGTAACAACAGTCTATTACACTGTTCTCGGATATTTCCAAAGTGCATCCTATCCACATAATGGCCACCTAAATGCGCCTTTCTATATTTGTATGTATGTATGTATGTATGTATGTATGTATGTGTGTGTGTGTGTGTGTGTATGTATGTATGTATGTATGTATGTATGTATGTATGTATGTATGTATGTATGTATGTATGTATGTATGTCTGAAAAGAAATGTATGTACGTATGTATGTATGTATGCATGTATGTAAGTATGTATGTATGTATGTGAGACTGAAGGAAGAAATGATTGCAGAAAGGATGAGAGCTGAGCGTCTGAAAAGAAACGTACGTACGTATGTATGTATGTATGCATGTATGAATGTACATATGTGTCGTGGAGTGAACAGCCAACCCTACACGATGGACGAGTTGCGACGCTGACTTCCCTAAGCGGGCAGTCACATTTCAAACTTAAACCCGTCCGGAGGGGTATATAGTCCCTTGTATTGATATATACCTTTATCTAGTGGAATATTAATTTCTAGACCCTCTAGTTGCTTTGAGATATCTTCATTTTCAAACTTGCAACTGTGGGCTGAAGATTTCTGGTGTTTAATTCAGAAATTCCTGTAAGCCTGTTTACTCCTTGGGCATGAACACAGGGACTTCTTTCCTGGAGACGCGAAGTTTAGTTTTGAGAGGCATTCTTTCGCCTGGTCTCCAAAGTGTCAAGACGTGTATACAGTCTATGAATAAAAGTGGCGCATTCAAAGAACCAGTTCTATCTTTGAAGAATTCCTAAGCTTGGGTAAGTTGATTATAGTTTACGAGTACTATAATATATGTCTTTTTAAAGTTGGCCACTGCTGCAGAGAGGGAAGATTCAGCACAGAGTTCGGCCGTTCTTGATGTCCAGAGATCAGGCTCCGAACATTAAACCTTTACCTGTGCAGACTAAATAGTTTGTGCTCTATATAACCCACACCATTTGTAAAGATATTAAACCCTACAAGTAATTATTCTCTGACTAAACAAACGAAGTTTCTAGCAGAAATATGGAATCTGGGTCATCTTTTAACAGTGAACTGCTGTGACGTCAGACCTCGGCGCTCTGAGTCAAAGGTGTGTTTGGCACGGAAATATCGGGTGTGTAGTAGCAGCCTGTGGAGACGTGATATACATATAGGTACTAATGGGATACATTGTATGCCTGTGAGTGCAGATATGAGGGTGGAGAGAGGAATCTATGTGTGGTAGGGTCTATCTATCTCCACTATATACCTTGTCTTCTATCTGGTGTACTAATTTACAGACAGATAAAAAAAGGAGACATTGTCTCCTGTTCTTGAGAGTTACACTCTGAGGAATGGAGAACGGTAGCAGAGTGTGGGGTGAGCTGGTGTGTGATTAAAGTTGATTACTAATTCTGAGTTCTTTCCTGACAGGATGATACCTCCTTAGAACCAACCCATACCATTCTGGGCACCAAGTATACCCAAAAGTCCTGTACATTGTTGCCACTACCTCAACATGGCAAGAGCTTGGTTGTGAGTTCCAGGACTGGTGGACAATTGCAGACACTTATGTCATCAATCCAGAGAATCAGTCTTCAAGAGCTTTGTTGGGCTCTTATGCAGTTCCTGTGTCCTCACTTGTGAGACAGTCAGCTTGTACCAGATCAAATCGAAGCATAGCTACCTATTGAGTCACCCACAGTCAAATCACCATGGACTGAAGGGAGCAGTGACCTACGAACTGGGATAAGTGATCTCTTTATTACATACATGCTCTCTTTCCACAGCTCCTTGCGATTCCTATGATGAACTCATGTAATATCCAAGAACTACATCTGGCTGCTTAAACATCTGGGTTATGTCATTGATTCATAAACTTCATTCACTGAACATTCTTGATGATCTATTCAGTAATATATGTATATATAATGTACTTATTACATGCAGAAATTCTCATAGCTGACTTGGGTGTCCCTGTTTCACCATTCTAACTGTATAGCTTTTATGAATGTATGAGTAATAAGTGTAATATGTGTTAACATGGCTTTGATAGTATACTATCATAACCTGGGGGCTACCTTTTTATAGTAGTGGGGGTGTCCAGCCAAGTGTGCCTAGGAATAATATATATTTTTTAGTGCCAAAGCTTGAGTTGCCCTACTCCTGAAATAAGTTGAGCATATATTGGCCACGGGATATCCCTTAGACCAATACGAGCCAACGACTCAACATTATTATTTCAGAGTGCTGTTGGTTCTTAAGGAGAAATCCTTAAATCAGGCACGTGACAATATGTATGCATGTACGTATGTACATATGTATGTACGTATGTACATATGTATGTATGTATGCATGCATGCATGCATGCATGTATGTATGTATGTATGTATGTATGTATGTATGTATGTATGTATGTATGTATGTATGTATGTATGTATGTATGTATGTATGTATGTATGTATGTATGTATGTATGTATGTATGTATGTATGTATGTATGTATGTATGTATGTATGTATGTATGTATGTATGTATGTATGTATGTATGTATGTATGTATGTATGTATGTATGTATGTATGTATGTATGTATGTATACACATATACATACATAAGAAAGAATCAGTGTAATGTGTACAGGATATGCAATGTATACACTTGAAAGAGAAATTATTCAGTAATAAATAAGACCAAAGAAAATTTCTACAGAGCAGACATAATAAAATAGCAAAGTCACTTCATGACTTTCTTTACAAGCTTGTTAGAAACCATATTTCAGCTGTGTTCTCTTGTGTTGCTGAAGACAACCAAACTAGGACAAAATATGCATTATAACATCACTTTTATAAGGTTTCTCTCTAGGTGTGTTCTTTTGGAACATTTCAGATGGCCAGTTTAAGCACCACAAACATCACACTTGTAAGGTTGGGTTTTTTGTTCTGTGTTTCATTATGATTCATATTAGAGTGTTAGCTTTAGCAAACAGACAACCACAAATTATACATTTGTAAGGTTTCTCTCCCATATTTCTTCTGTGTTTGACTCATGTGATAATTCACATAACAAGAAGCACCATAAATATCGCGCTTGTAAGGGTCCCCCCGTCAGTGTATTTTCTTGTAACATAAAAGAATATTTCTTTTCTGAGTGTGCTCTCCTATGAAATTTTAGATGGTGAGCCTCAGAAAAGGGTGATTTATTAATATCCTACCCAAAAGAGGGGAAATCCACAGGTCACGGGACAGTCTATTATTTCAGGGGGTGGTAGACAGTCATGGGAACTAGGCTGCATGAAGTCGTGGGACCTAGGCTGCACTCTCTCGTGGGATGTAGGTGGGTTGGGGTTAGGGCCAGTTCTAGATGTTTTGGGGTCGTTAAAAGCATCAGGAAGCCGGGAAACCCAGTCTTACCACCCTCTAAAATGTTGAAATGTCCTGTGACGTCATCTGGGGGTAGGATATTAATAAAGCACCAGAAAAAGTTTTTTTTTTTTAAAGTTAGCTGTATATCCCTTACAGGACCTCGCAGAACCAACCCTAGCAATTTTTTGGCTGTTGTGGGTTTACTAGGCAAATTTTACATTCAGTAGTTGCCAATGCCTCGGCTCTGTGGCTAAGTCGATGTGAACGCTTCGTAATGCCAGGTTCGATTCCAGGTGCGGGTCATGCCTTGCGTTGGTTTCGACAGTGGTATCAAGAAAGCCGACAGTCCAGAAAGCAATGGCAAACTACTGGATGTAAATTTGCCTAGAAAAACCACACAACAGTCAGGGGATGTTGGGGTTGGTTCTGCAATGTCCTTGGCCTTTTGTTTCATAACGTTTTTAAAAGGAAAAAATTCAAATTACAAATACACTAAATTTCAAAACTGCTTGATGCCCTCATTGTAACCTGCTCGCGCCCCTAGTTTGGAGACCCCTGTTTTAAATGCTGAACAAAAGGCAATAAAAAACCCCATAAACATCCCTCTAGAATAGTTTCTCACCTGTATGTGTTTTCTTGTGATGTATAAAACTGCTTGCATGGGTAAAAGAAGCATGACAAAAATCACATTTGTAAGGTTTCTCTCCTGTATGTGTTCTCATGTGAACAGTCAGATTGTACGCTACTACAAAAGATGCATGACAAAAATCACATTTGTAAGGTTTCTCTCCTGTATGTGTTCTCTTGTGAATTTTTAGATTGCCAGCTTGAGTGAAAGAAGAACCACAAACATCACATTTATAAGGTTTCTCTCCTGTGTGTGTTTTCTTGTGCTGTGTAAGATGACCCGCTAGGGTAAAAGAAGCACCACAAGCATCACATTTGAAAGATTTGACTCCTGTGTGTGCTCTTTTATGCTGCTTCAGATTGCTATTTTGATTAAAAGATGCATCACAAATATCACATTTGTAAGGTTTTTCTTTCGTATGTATTCTCATGTGATATTTTAGAGTGACATTTTGGGCAAAAGATGCACCACAAACAATACATTTGTAAGGTTTGACTCCTGTATGTGTTATTTTATGCTGCTTCAGATGGTTAGTTTGGTTAAAAGATGCACCACAAACATCACATTTGTAACGGTTTTCTTTTGTATGTGTTCTCTTGTGACATTTCATACTTTCTTCTTTGCTGAAAGAAGAACCACAAACATCACATTTGTAAGGTTTCTCTCCTGTATGTGTTCTCTTGTGACGTATAAGATGACTCGCTAGGGTAAAAGAAGCACTACAAGCATCACATTTTAAAGATTTGACTCCAGTATGTGATCTTTTATGCTGCTTCAGATGACTAGTTTGATTAAAAGACGCACCACAGACATCACATTTGTAAGGGTTTTCTTCTGTATGTGTTCTCTTGTGACATTTCATACTTTCTTCTTTGTTAAAAGAAGAACCACAAACATTACATTTGTAAGGTTTCTCTTTTGTATGTGTTCTCTTATGACATTTCAAACCACCAACAGTAAAAAACGAAGCACCACACACATCACATTTGAAAGGTTTCTCTCCAGTGTGCAAAATTATGTGACAATTAAGACTGTTAAATTGAATAAAAGAAGCACCACAAACATCACATTTGTAAGGTTTCTCCCCTGTATGTGTTTTCTTGTGATATTTCAAAACAAGAACTGTAGAAAAAGAAGCACCACAAACATTACATTTGAAAGTTTTCTCCCCTGTATGTGTTCCCTTGTGATATTTCAAACCACTGGCTTTAGAAAAAGAAGTGCCACACATATCACAGTCGAAAGGTTTCTCTCCAATGTGCAACCTTATGTGACACTTTAGACTGCTTAGTGAAGTAACAGAAGCATCACAAACATCACACTTATAAGGTTTCTCCCCCATATTTGCTTTCCCGTGTTGCTTTAGACTGTCTTGGGTAGTAACAGAAACACCACAAACATCACATTTGTAAGGTTTCTCCCCCATATGTGTTTTCTTGTGTCGCCTCAGATTGCCCAGTGTAGTAACAGCTGCACCACAAACATCACATTTGTAAGGTTTCTCTCCTATATGTGTTTTCTTGTGTCGCTTTAGACTGCCTAGTGTAGTAACAGAAATATCACAAACATCACATGTGTAAAGTTTACCTTCACTATGTCTTTTCGAAGGACTATTTAGATTGTCAATTTCAGCAAAAGAAGAACCATACTGATAAATTCTCAAACCTATATTTTTTCTACTGTTATCCTGTACACTGCCATCATGAGTAACAGAAGTAAAATGATCATCACAGTTGGATAAACTGTCTTCATTTGCTGCTCTCAAATGGTTTTTCAGATAATCAGCTTCAGTAGCAGCAGCAACATAAACTTCTTGTTTGTAAGGTGTCTCCACCTGTTGTGTTTCCTTCTCTGCACTGACATTTGGGTCACATCCATCTGACATATAAGGCGCTTCCTTTTTCAGATGAACAGTACTGACAGATTCAATGGTAAAATCAAGACATCCTCTAGAGATAGGTGAATGGTTAACTGTTTCCAATTTATCAAACTGGAAATCATTATTAGTCAAATTAGCGCTCTTAGTGCTTTCAATTAGAGAAGAAACGTTCTCTGACATACAACTACAATTTTCCAGGTTAACCAAAACTTTGTAATCTCTCTCGATCATTGTTGCTTCTGACCTGATTTGTCCAGGGACATATGGGATGATGCCATAACTTGTCATGTTTTCGATTTCACTCAATCTGTGAGTCCTGTCCTCGTATGATTCACCTGATAATTCCTCTTTCACAGGCGTAAAGTCTGAAACACACAACAATAAATATTTCATGATTGTGAATATTGAATGAATAACTTCATGGACATAGCAGAAAATAGGACAAAGTGTCTTAGGAGTTAAAGCATTTAACACTAAATGAATAGAAGAAGTTAGGTTCCTAGCGTGCATTGAATGGATCTGCACAATATTAAAAAAAAAAAAAAGATATACTTCAATGGTTTCCTTCACTTTACATTAGTCTTCTTCTTCTTTGCATTCACCGGCTGCAGACTTCGGCGGAAAGTTCTTGTTGTTTGTCCACCTCTGGACTTTAGTCTTGTCCCAGAACCTGAGTGTTGCCTGCATATCCGTTTAACAGATCTAACTTAATTATTTGCAGATTGCTGGTTCCTTGCCTCTCAGGCAGATGCACTCCAACTTTGAAGGAGCTCCCAGTTATTCTACTCTTACGACATGACTGTTGGGGAGGCAGTTGGTCTATTTCTGTTTTCCCCACAATGAGGCCTGGGGACACACATGGGGACTTACAGCAATTAGGTCCATTCAACCATGGACTAGAACTTGTTCTGAAACTGACAGCTACAGTTAGACTCAGTACATGGAGATACAGAATCTTTAACTGTTCTTGTGGGTACAAAGATGGTTATTTATATTATCATAGGAACAACTACATAGAATAACGTAATTACAGAAAGGAGAGACAAGTAAACAAATAGAGTAGCATAGCACATTAAGAAATGGACAAGCAAACAAATAAAAGAGAATGTAGAAAATCTGTTAAATATAACCAAAGGAAAATAGAAGAATTCTACATCTGCCATCTGCTTTATTCCAAGAAAAAAACAGCAAAAGGAGTATGAATCTCAGGTGGTAAATTACACATAAAAATGGTTATTACTGATTTGTATCTTTTCCTCTTTCCAGACGATAGTGTTATATTACACTACGAGGAAGCATGGGACTCACAACCTATGGCTATGGCGAGTGTGACAAGCAAGATCTAATCGCGTTAAGAAAAGTCTTCCACAATTATAGCATTGGATTTCACGACCGTTGTTGTCAGCATTGGTATTCAGTGTGTTTTTTCTTAGATACTCAGCTCTCATTCTTTCTGTAATTACTTCTTCTTTCATTCTCATTCCCTTCCTGATATGCCCCATCAACACAACGTGGTCCAAGTCATTGAATAATTTAGGACCAGTATTCGGGAAAAGTGCAATCAGTTCAGTTCAACATGAGCATGCTAGTCACTGAGCCACATCAATTCCCTAACAAGTTACAGTGAAATGTGTGTCTTTATCGTCATTTTCTTAAAAATTAAAAGACTTCGTTATGCTGTATTTAAATTACTTTTGTCCTTACCTGGGTAGTCTATATACACTTCAGGTTCTTCTGTCTTGACAACTGCTGATATTTTATCCATCTTATCAAAGATGTAGTCTTCAGGGACAGTTTCTTCAGTAGAACTGTGAACACCTGGGTATTCTAAATCTGCTTCAGGCTTTTCTATCATTACATCTGACTGAGTTTTACTTTCAGTCTTTTCAACGATGTGATCTTCAGTGACGGTATCTTTTGAACATCTGTCAACATCTCTGTAGCTTTGATCAACATCAGGATTTTCCATCTTGACACTTGATAGACTGTCCAACATCTGGAAATCAAAGACACTTAGCAAACACACAAAACTCAAGATCTTCAATTCTTGTGTGATTCCAGTACTAACCTATGGATGCCAGAGCTGGAAATCAACGAAAACTCTAGACACAAAATTAGACAGTTTTGAAAATAAATGCCTTAGAAGAATACTAAATTTCAAATGGTCAGATTTCCGAACCAATACACAAATAAGGTAAGAATCCAGGCAAGAGTATGTGTCTAATTTTATACGAAAACGCCGCTGGAACTATGTCGGCCTTAGAATGGATAAATCAAGACTTCCTTACCAAGCCCTCATTTGGACACCACAGGGGAAAAGATCTCGTGGAAGACCAAGGAAAACCCTACGTAGAACTATCATCAGGGTAGGCTCACTCATGGGCCACTCAAACATCCAAGACCTACAACAGATTGAGATTGCAACGAACCGCCATGCATGGAGAGTCATGACCTCTGCCCTATGTACTGCACTCGACACAAGAGGAAAGACTAACTAACTAACTAACACTTGATAGTACTTCATTAGTTATCTTTATAATTTCAGTGACGTATTATTATTATGGACAAGAACTATCAACCATATCAAAGAGTGGGCTGGCGAAGCAGAAGGCATACAGAAAGAAGTCTGCGAGTAAATCTGTCATGTACAAAAGTAAAGATACGTAACAGTCAGTTATTACTGAAACCACAAATAGTTCAAATACTTTGATCAAATTTCGGAACGGTGCACCGGAAGCAGACTTGCAGCTGATAAGCAATGGCGTCGTCCATGTCCCCCCCCCCCCCCCCCCCTCTCCCCCTTCCCTGTTTGAAAAATTGACGTAAAGGGCCCAATCCGTGAGAGTGACATTTTGACACTTCTGGAGTCAGAGAGAGAAGCTAGAAGATAAAGGGCTATCCTCCGAATAACGGTCCCAAAAATTTACCCTAACAAGTCATATGTAAATTGCGGACCTCTTTCCGGCGACCATATCGCCACCGCTATGCGCGGCGCGGAGGGGGGCTTAACTAGATGGTGTTACTCACGAGCAAATAAAATAGAGGAAGCTACAGGAGATGCGGCAGCTGCTGCTTGTGAGTCCCAGCTATCTAGTTTAGCCCCCACCCCCACCCGCCCTTTCTTCGGCACGGAGAAAACTCTTGGCGGAAACTTTTACGCGGTATTCGATGTAGTTGCCAGAAAGAGGTCCGCAATTTACATATGACTGAGGCCCTGTTAGGGTATATTTCCTGCCTCGATAACTTGGGACCGTTATTCGGAGGATAGCCGATCTAAGATATGTAGTAAATATTTAAACAGAGATTTATAGTATTTGCAGTGTTTGTCCTGTAATCTTTAAATATATTTATTTTAATCAAATGATAGGCTTTTCCAGAGAGTGATTGCTGGTTAGTTTTAAAATGAGTTGTGATGCTAATAAAGTTTCATAATTTAACTGCGCACATATAAATCTTACGCACACACTCATGTGCGCACACTCATACACATACTCAAGGACAGATGACATTTTGAGCAATGTCAGAACAGTGCACCGGAAGCAGACTATATTTTGATAAATACGGTAACAGGGTAACAATTGTCGGTGTGGATGATGAACTTGGATATAGGAAGTGCCGTCTGTATGAACAATTGTCGGCTCTGTGGCTAAGTCGATACGAACGCTTCTTAATGCCGGGGTGCCTGGTTTGATCCCAGCTTCGGGCCATGCGCCTTGCATTGGTTTCGTCAGTAGTATCAGGGGGCTGATCGTCCAGAAAGCAATGGCAAACTACTGGACGTAAATGTGCCTAGAGAAACCACGCAACAGTCAGGGGCTGCTGGGGTTGGTTCTGCATCGTCCTGTAATGGACGCGCAACTAACCTTGGGTAAAAATTAGAAGTGTGTAGACTTATTTGGTCATGTACTGAGGGTGGAGGCTATGGCACCAGGCAATGGACTCCTACGGGACATCCATTGCCCCTTCCCTAGCAGGCAGGCAATACTAGGGCGTCCGGTCATTTCCTGCAGTACTATATTTTTTCGTATGGATTTTAAAAATATACATAAGAATCGTCGCCGGAGCTACAGGGCACGTGCTCTGCGCTTGACACATTATTCAGCGGTTAGTGAAGAGGGAGTGAGGAGGAGACGACGAGGAAATGGGGAGAGAAGAAGGCATAGAAATAGGAGGGCGGGTGCTAGGAGAACAAGGCGAAAAGCGGAGAGATTGAGTTTTAATCATGTAGGAGTAGGATACTGGAACTATCGGACTGCTAGGCAGAGAGGTCCTGTACTGGAGAGGTTGATTTTTTATTTTGATGTCATCATGCTCCAGGAGCTAAATACAGACAGATATCATTGCCCGGGTTACGTCAGTTATATAAACCCTGTTGGATAGGAGAGACACGGACAAGGTCTGGTGGTGAAGGAGGGAGTAAAGCATGTGGTGCTTGACTTGCGCCAGTGGAACCACAGTGGACGAGAGGTTCAAGGGATACAGGTGGAAATTGGTGGCTTAAGTTGGAACCTCATAAATATATACGCCACGGTAGACTGTTTTGTCAGAAATGAACAATGGAGCTGGCTCAAGGAATTGGAGGAGTTACCAGGTGATAGGTTACTTATATGTGGGGATTTCAACGCGAGGAACAGAGAATGGGACAGCAGTGGAGAAAACCGACAGGGAATTGCTCTTGCAGAGGCCATGGTTGACTCCAATATGGCTTGCATCAATGATGAAAGGCCGACTAGAATGGCAATGAGGTCTGGAGATGCAGACACAGCCATTGACTTGACATTTGTCTCTCAGTCGTCGGTTTTAAATGTTAAATTGACTGTCCTGAATGACCATGGGAGTGATCACCTACCATGTTCAGTCTTGATTTCTAAACTCAGTAAAGTTAAGGTTGGGAGAGCACGCAAGACCTTCCAGTATAAGTGGACCAACAACCTACTTGGACGCCTCAGAGGAGGGGGGCATGCAAAAGAACTGCCAGAACTAATTTTCTACAGCCCCCATGGTGGACTCCAGAAGTAGAACAGGCGTGGAAGGCAAAGAGAGCCGCAGTGAAGCAGCTAAAGAAAGTACGACAGACACCCTCAAGCTCACGAGAGGAAGTGGAGATGGCGGAGAATGTGAAAAAAGATAAGGTGGAGGTTTTCAAGCGCAAGCGCTGTGCTGCAGAGGCCAAAAGAGCAAAGTGGGAAACTTTTGTGAATGATATGGGAGGCGATAAAACATTGGGGAAATTCTGGAAACTGCAAAGGCAGATGCAAAGAAGAGATTGGACTATGACAGTCGGAACAATTTGTAGAGATGATGGTGTGCGTGTGACAACAGACAAGGAGAAAGGGGAGGATTTTCTCCATAGGTTTAAAGCTCAGACAGATCGTAATCTTCTTCTTCTTCTTCGCGTTCACCAGCTGTACACTCTGGCGTAAAGTTCTGGTTGTTCGTCCACTTCTGGACTGCAGTCCTGCTCCAGGACCTGAGTGTTGCGTGTGCAGCAGTTTTACAGATCTGATTCAATTGAATGCAGACTGCTGATTCCTTGCCTCTCAGGCAGATGCACTCCGACTTCAAAGGAAGCTCCCCAGTTAGTCGACTCTTACGACATGCTTTTGGGGAGGCAGTGGGTCTATTCTTGTTTTCCCTACAATAGGGCCCCGGAACCCACACGGGGGACAGATCGTAATGATGTAGACATTAGGGATGCAGTTAGAAAGGAGTTAGCTAAGACCTTGAAGAATATGCATTATGAAGACATGATACAAGTGGAAGATATCAAACAAGTTTTGAAAAAGGCAAAAGACACTGCACCAGGGCCTGATGGTGTCAGGTATGGTCAACTGAAGGCTTTGAGCGATGTAGATCTGGCAGAGATGGCCGACTGTTTTAACCAGAATATTAAGACAGCATAAGTACCGCAGGATTGGGTGCACAGCTATCTAATCCCACTACCAGGATACTGACTTGTGATGACAAACTTGCATATAGGCAGGGGGAGAGAGGGAACAAACAGCTCGGGACTGAGTGGTGTGCAGAAATGAGGGCTGTCGTCCACCCGGAAAAGGCGTCTGTTTTGTGGTGTTCTCTGGACAATAGAATCGTTAAAACTAATGTCCCAAGTCTCACAATAGATGGTAGAGACGTCAACAGAGAGAGCAAACTGAAGTATCTGGGAATTACACAGGAGCCTGTCATTTAAGGACTATGTGGAGAGTGTTGTGACGAGATGCCAAAAAGGACTTAGTGCACCTAAGACTATGGCTGCAACTGACATAGAGCAGAGAATGCTTCTCACACTATATCAGCACCTGATCCTGCCAGTGGTGGAGTATGGCCTGGGACTGCTTACCGTCTCAAAAAGTCAGATAGACAAACTAGAGAGCATACAGAACGCAGCTATGCGGGTCATTCTGGGTTGCACCAGAGATACCCCAGCGGTGTGTATGCGATACATCCTTGGTTTGCCTACATTTGCAGGTAGGCACAAGGTGCTGCAGGCGAAGTCATATCTCAGGGTAGCTGCAGACACAGACCACCCTCTGCATGAAGCTCTGGGTGCAGTTAAGGGTCAGCAGCTGATAAGAGGGAGGTCATGGATGGCTCAGGCAGAAGACACAAACAGACAGGTTTGCATCCTTGAGAACATTAGGCGAGGAGAGGAGTGGGTCAAAGTGCCACCTGAGCAGTCAGACTTGTGTAGAGTCATAATCACGCTGAGCCTGGAATGCAGAGTCTGGCCAGCAGGTGCCACAGAGGTGGAAATTCGGCAATTAATTCCAGATAATGCTCGCTCAGAGGATTTGATCATTTACACAGACGGTTCAGTGTCAAGAGGCAAAAGAAGTGCTTGGGGCAAAAGTTAATGGTCGACGTTTGGTGCAGGAGAGCCTAGCATATGATACCACAACATCCAGCTTAAGAATGGAGGTGGAGGCGGTCACTGCAGCTTTCCGCTGGCTAGAGAACACGACACTCACACACACACATCGTGATTGTAACTGATTCAGAAAGCATGCTGAGGAAGATCAGAACAGGTATGTTTCGTGCAGAGTGGCATGCTTCGCTGCGGAGGACACGAGTGAGGAGTATTGTCTGGATTTTTTCACCGGGTCACGCCGATGTGTTGGGAAACGAACAAACGGACAGACTGGCTGGCTCTGCACAAGTTGGTAGAATACTGCTACATGACAGGGCAGACGTGGTTAGTGCCTTCTGGGAAAGCGTGTACAATTCGGAGGAGCAGATGGATCACCACAGTCTGGTGAGATTGATGCAGTTGGGGGTGACGAGAGGTTCTGGCAGATGCTCGAGGCTCAGAGGAAAGGCAAGACGGACATTTAATCAGAAAGATAGTGGCACCATTAGGATCGGAACTCTTCGCTGGCTGCTGAAGATGGGGACGAAGCGCTTATGGGAATGTCCCGAGTGCTGTGATACTCTTGAATCAAATCAAATCAAATCAAAATGTAACGACTGGGAAGATCAATGGTAGAAGATGGAGAGGAAAACCAGGAGATATGATAACGGATGGACTGAGATGGTGGCATGGAGGGATATCGTCGGTGGAACTGATCCCGAGAACAAGGCAAGCGATGATGATGAGGCTTGAAAGCATTGAGCGAGGAGAGGGGTGGGCCTGAGTCTCAGAGCACAGATCAGACTTGTGTGTTCCCCTTTAACTTCCCCATTGTCACACCACACTATAGTTGTCCTCTTATGACATGACCACAGATTGTGACTTATTTTTCTGATGCAGGCAAGAACGAGTTCAATACGTGCCTCGTCATGAAAGAGTTGTATAAAGGTAAGCACTCTATATATAAGCCACCCTGAAAGCCATTTATAGTTTTAGCGAACAAAATAGCTATTATATAGCCCCCCCCCCCCTTTTTTTCCGACTTTTGCCGTACATCTAATTTGCTTACTACGATTAACCAATAGAAAATGATAACAAATGACTGGAGTCGGCTTAGAGTGAATCAACCAAGAAGTGACATCACGGCAGTTGGGAGTTTCCCATACACACTACGTGAAGGTTAGTTGCGTATCCTTTACAGGATGTTGAAGAACCAACCCCAACAGCCCCTGGTTGTTGTGTGGTTTTTCTAGGCAAATTTACGTCCAGTAGTTTGCCATTGCTCCTGGACGGTCGGCTTTCTTGATACCACTGTCGAAACCAACGCAAGGCGCATGGCCCGCAGCTAGGATCAAACCAGGCATCCCGGCATTACGAAGCGTTCGTATCAACTTAGCCACAGAGCCGACACACACTATGTACCCTTTCTTAATACCCAACGAAAAGTCCCCACACTGATGGTGCCAGCTGCAGCTTGGCTGAAAGTTTGTGCGTTTTCCTCCTGCAGGCAAAAATCTATCTATCTATCTATCTATCTATCTATCTATCTATCTATCTATCTATCTATCTATCTATCTATCTATCTATCTATCTATCTATCTATCTATCTATCTATCTATCTATCTATCCACTTTTACCCCACCAGGACATCACACAAGCGATAAACACTCGATGACACAAGGTGCCACCATGCGGATGAGGATCATCCGTGGAGAGGTCCCAGAAACCGTGTTTAGCCTTAGACCATATTTATGGCCGGGCTATATTGCTGCCCTTGGCAAGAGCCAGAGTAGGGCTTCAAATAACAAAAAACTGCATCCCACAAGAGGATGACATGATGGTTACAGGCATGCAGAAAGTGACTGACTTACTTTCTACCCCACCAGGACATCACACAAGCGATAAACACCCAAAGACACAATGTGCTACCATGTGGGTGAGGATCACAGTGGAGAGGTCCCTGAAACCGTGTTCAGCCTTTAGGAAATATTTATGACCAGGTTATATTGCGGTCCCTGGCAAAAGCCAGCGTAGGGCTTCAAATAACCAAAAATTTAATCCTAAAAAGGACGGTAAGTAGCAATTTTAGTATGCAGAAAGTCGCCCACAACCATTTTATACCCCTTCCCCAAAATGAATCATTATCTCCAGATATGGTTGTTCTGATCCCAGAGTCTTCATCATCTGATATATCACAATGTAGTCACATGGATCAGGTTCTTGCTCCCCCTTTCACCTAATCACCAGTATCATGGGTCAGGTCTGTGTTGTTGTCCTTACAAACCATTTAGTCAAACCACCTAGGTACTTATTTTTTTTTTTTCTTGCACTAGTTCCATCATTTTCCTGTTGTCTCCAGGGTTTTGGATTTACTCCTTCTTATAACATATCCATACAATCTTTAGCTGGAGATATTCTTGTGTGGATTGCAGGGTCCCATATAGAACCACAGCACCCCCCCCCCCCCCAATCCATCAAGCATTTCTTAAAAGCGGACTAATTTGGGCATTCTCTTTTGAATTTGGAGTGCACCTGCCTGAGAGGTGAGCCACCAACAGCTTCTATACAAATAGGCCAGCTCTGTTGAACAGATGTACATGCAAAACTCAAGTTCTGGAACCAGACTCAAGTCCAGAAAAGGACAAAGAACTAGAACTTTCTACTGAAGTTTACAGCTGAGGAATGTGAAGAAGAAGAAGCAGAAAACAAGCAAATATTGAAATCTCTATGCTGCAAACTGAAACAATGAGATATAACAAGAATCCTAACTTAACACCAAGTAGAGATGTGTAAAGTTGTTACTTTTTCTTGTAATAATCCCACACAAATATTCCTTCTACACCTACATCCAAACTTCACACAAGTGACACAAAACAATGACTAACAAAATCACATAGCCAAACAAAAGTTGGTGGGTTACAACATCAATGTAAAACTGTATTATTAAAAATCACTGTAAAAATAAATTTCCATCACTCAGGAAATAAATAAAATGACAAATGCACAAAGATAAAAAAAGAACAGTCAGGTTGACCCCATCGACAACCGGGTCAAGCATTAGCTCATCGTCAGTCAGAACAGTATTTGAGTGTCTCCTTTGATCGCATAAACACTGCAAAAATCCTTTTCAGGGCTACTTGGTGGTGAGCAGTATTAAGCCATTCAATATAGCGCAAATAACTTAGTCACAATTATAACCAAAAGCTCCCTCTTGGGGGATGCTGGTTGAACGTTATGTTTTTGTTTTGCTTAGATAGGTCAGACTCAAGGGTTTTCTCATCATTCATCTATAAAACCACATCGCCACAGCTTCCAAACTGTCCTTAGACACCACATTTATAAGGTTCCTCTACTCTGTGCCATCTCATGCGGCAATCTAAGCTACCCAGCCTGAGTACAAGTATCACCACAAAATATCACATATCTATGTTTTTTTCTTCTTTGTGTGTTCTCTTGTGTTGCTTAAGAAGATGAAATTGGACAAAACAGGCACTGTAAACATTACATTTACAAGGTCTCTCTCTCTCGAGGTCTCTCAAACTGCTGAAGATGAGGACATAGCATTCATGGGAATGTCCCACATGCTGTGATGTCAGTTCTTAGTTTAACACTTAACATTCTCTAGGTACTCTTTTGTAGCATTTCAGATTACCAGTTTAAGTTATTTTTCCCTTCAGTGTTCCATTATGTAGCACTTCAAAGTGTTTGCTTTAGTTAACGGCAAAACACACATTTGTAATTTGTCTCTTTTGTGATATTCCTCCTGTGTTTTGCTCAAGTGGTATTTCAGTCAAGAACAAGTAAAAGCATCACCATAAATATCACATTGGTATAATTCTGAAAATTTCTAGCTGCAGCAATGAAATGAAGCACCCCAAACATCACATTTGTGAGATGTCTCTCCTGTGTGTGTTCACTCATGCTGCTTCAGATGATTAGTTTGATTAAAAGATGCTTCACAAATAATATTTGTAAAGTTTCTCGTCTTAAGAGTTTCTTCAGACTGCCTCATGTAGAAAATGAAGTAAAAAAGTAAAAAGTAAAGTAAGTCGGGAGATGTGAACCAGCGTCATTGCATACGGTTATAAACCATAAGTGCTCTGCCACCAGTATGCACAGCTGATAAGAATTGTCCGCCTGTGTCGCTGTTCGTACTCTGTAGCTACAGCGACGTTCCTCCATTTACCCCAGAGAGTCAACTCTGGTAAACATTTCCTAGAGGCTGGGTGAACCCAGGGAACCGCCCTGTTTCGAACACCAACCGCGGCTGCCGTGAGTCGCAGCTGGATTTGAAAGCGAGCCTACTATCGACTGCGCTAATGCGGCCCCCAGAAGATGAAGTATTACAAACATCACATATCTATAGCTGCTCTCTTGTATGTGTTCTTTTATGCTGCTTCAGATGGCCTATTTGACAAAAGGATGCTCCACAAACATCACATTTGTATGGTTTCTCTCCTGTATGTATTCTCTTGTGACATATAAGACCACCTGATGTAGTAAAAAAAGCATCACAAAAATCACATTTGTAAGGTTTCTCTCCTGTATGTGTTCTCATGTGGATTTTTAGATTGCCAGCTTGCGCAAAAGACAAACCACAAACATCACATTTGTAAGGTTTCTCTCCTGTGTGTGTTTTCTTGTGACATATAAGATTACCTGATGTGGTAAAAAAAGCACCACAAATATCACATCTGTACGGCTTCTCTCCTGTGTGTGTTATCTTGTGACATACAAGACTACTTGATGCGGCAAAACAAGCACCACAAACATCACATTTGTACGGTCTCTCTCCTGTATGTGTTCTTAAGTGTTTCTTCAGACTGCCTAGAGTAGATAAAGAAGTGTCACAAACATCACATGTGTAAGGTTTCTCTCCTGTGTGTGCACTTAAATGTTGCTTTAGACTCTTTAATGTAGACAAAGAAGAATCACAAACATCACATATGTAAGGTTTCTCTCCTGTATGTGTTTGCTTGTGACATTTCAAATTACCTGATGCAGTAAAAGAAGCACCACAAACATCACATTTGTACGGTTTTTCTCCAGTATGTATTCTTCTATGATGCTTCAGCTGGCCAGTTAGAGCAAAAGATGCTTCACAAACATCACATTTGTAAGGTTTCTCTCCTGTGTGTGTTCTATTGTGACCTTTCAGATGGGAATTTTGAGAAAAAGTGGCACCACAAAGTTCACATTTGTAAGGTTTCTCTCCTGTGTGTGTTCTCTTGTGACGGTTTAGACTGCCAGTTGTGGTAACAGCTGCACCACAAACATCACATTTGTAAAGTTTCTCTCCTGTATGTGTTCTCTTGTGATGCTTTACACTGCCTAGTGTAGAAAAAGAAGCACCACAAATGTCACATTTATAAGGTTTCTTTTCTGTATACGTTTTCTTTTGACACATATGACTACCTGATATGGTAAAAGAACCATAAAAATCGTATTTGTATGGCTCCTCTCCTGTATGTGTTCTCTTTTGGCCATGTTCAGTGCAATTCTGTGTAAAAGAAGTAAAACCATTATCATAGCTGTGAAGCTTATCTTCATTGTTTTCTCCTCGCCATTGATCAGTTTTCATAACAGCAACATTAGAAACTTGTTTATAAGGTCTCTCTATATCTGGTCTTTCCTTCTTTTTATTGCCACTTAGAGAACATCCATCTGACAAATATTCTGTTTGTTTCACTGGATACATACTACTGGCAGAGTCAACAGCACCATCAAGTGACCCTCTGGAAATGTGTGTATGGTTAACTACTGTTTCCATACTGCAAAATTTTGAATTCTCATTATTGAAAAATTGGTTCTTATCTACACAAATCACAGATGACTCATTCTCTGAAAAATGACTACACTTTTCGAGGTTAAATACCACTTTGTACTCTCTCTCAGTCTTTGTTGTTTCTGTGCAGGTGTTTCTCGTCCTTTCTGTTGTTTCTGTGCAAGTGTTTCTCGTCCTTTCTTTAAAGATATTGCAACTTGCCCTTTCTGCAGTTTTAATGAATCTGTGAGTCTTGTCTTTACACAATGCATCAGATAATTCTTGTTTTACAAGCTTGAAGCCGGTGGAATGGTATTTCTCTGTTTGTGAATGACCTTGTGTGGCCATTGATGGATAACTTTGAGGACTTTGGGGTATTTCTGTAACAAACCACAGTAAATATTTCATTAATAACTTTATGGACATAGTAGAGACTGGATGTTAAGTGGCTTTAAAGTTACTACAATCACTTCTGAGTCAAGACACGGTCAAAATAGAAGGAAAAGGATATGGAAACACAATACAGGACACAAGGGCAAGATAATAAGGAGACTGAACCGAATGGAGGATGACCCAGGAAGGAAACACACCACAAAGGCAAGGATAAAAGCAACACATGGGGACAAGGAAGGCCTAAAGGCAGGAAGGAGTGGTCTGTATATCCGAAAAAGGACACAAAGCCAAACAGCTGGTGCACATACCATAATTTTAGCCATGACAGTGGCACAAATAAACCAGTTCATAAATATAACCGGAGACTTTTGGCAGCTTTGGCTGTCAATAGCAAGTTGAACAAACTCAAGCTTTTTTTTTTCTTTCTAGAATAGATAGACAGATCTAAGTCAAACAGCAGTGGTTTGTTTATAAGCAGAATTTTATATAATAGAAGAAAACTATACTGAAAGTATAAGTTAATGACAAAAATTGACCTTAACGAGGATCTGATCCAAGAGGACGGCTGGCAGGCAAGTATATGCATCATTCTGATACCTTGACTCTGTAGTCCCTGTGCTATCTCAGCTCCCTTACAAGATTCACTGAAATATGCCTGCTTGTGTGCTGATTATCTAAATACTACTTTATGCTATACTGAATGAATGTTGAATAAGGAATCAACATCACAGCACTTGGGACACTCCCATAAGCGCTTCATCCCATCTTCAGCAGCAAGCGAGAGTTCCAATTTCGACTGATACCAGTAACTATCTGATTGTATATCTGTCTCGCCCCTTCCTTGAGTGTTGAGCATCAGCCAGATCCCTCAGACCTTAGTAATCTGTTCACTCGCTCCCAAAGGGCCCTCACAACATCAGTATGCTGTACTGAAGCTACTTTAATCCTTACCTGCATAGTCTAGATAAACTTCAGATGGTTCTGTCTTGATAAATGTAAGTATTTCATTATCCAGCTTATCGAATATTTGGCCTTCAGTGAGAGTCTCTTTAGTAGCACTGTGAACAGCTGGGTATTCTAGACCAACTTCAGAATGTTCTGTCTTTATATCTGACTGTGTTGTACTATCCATTTTATTTAAGGCTTGCGAGACGTCTAGCAGAACTGTGAACACAATCAAGCTGAAAGGAATGGACAAATATTACACATAAATCAACTGGGTTTCAACACTTCATTTTATAATACCAGACCAGAGATGGGGAAAGATGTCAAGATTACATTCTTGGGCACTCTTCCGAATACCGGTCCCTTATTATTCAAAGACAAAAAATCCCATTCAGGGCCTCAAGAGGTCGTAGTTAGGGACTTGAGAGGTCATGTAGTTAAAAATATGAAACAGGAACACTACGAACTATGCTTTCTTTTATTATATTATTTCGTTTGAACGAAATTACTGAGTCTTCGCTAGTATAGTTGATATGCTGTCTGCTTGGTATGCCGGTGATCGGTGTTCGATTCTCCAGCGGGCGAAAACATTTTCTTTTTTTGTCTTCAAAAGGGTGGTTTGCACGTTGTGTTGTTGTTAACAACTAGGCTGCGATATCTGCGCCTTTACTCGGTCTTGTGGTTAACGGCTAGGTTGCGTTAGCGGCGGCAAATTTTTTCTTCTTCTGATGATGATGGCTTCAATTATTATTTCACGGCGCGTAACGGCAGAAGTGAAGACTGATGATGATGATCTTAATGTTGCTACCCATCGACACAACGCTTCGATGGATCGAAAATTATTTCTCCCCACGTCACTTCAGTCGATCGAAAACAATATCTCCCCACGGCGCTTAACTTTAAACATTGCGCAGAAGTGAAAACTGATGATGATGGCTTCAAGACACAGCGCTCCGATGGATCGAAAATTATTCCTCCCAACGTCACTTCAGTCGATCGAAAACTATTTCTCCCCACGGCGCTTAACTTTAACATTGCGCAGAAGTGAAAACTGATGATGGTGGCTTCAATTATGATGATGATGGCCTCAATTATTTCACGGCATTGGTACGGATTGTTCCATATTTTGTTGTTCCATATTTTGTATAACCTCTTTATAACCCCTTGACCTCTTTGAAACCCCTTGAACCCCGTGAGGCTCTGAAAGGAATGTTTTGGACAGTCAATAATAAGGGGCCATTATTCGGAAGAGTGCCAAATTCTTGAAAGCATTTTGTCTAGGCATAGATTAAAAAGCATACAAAGTAAACATGCTGTTGAAGATCACATGATAAGGAGATGGCAAGGCATTTGAAAGTGGTCATGATACCCTAATCACAATCAGTATTTATTGTCTTCAGGGAGGTACCATGGTGTAGCGGCTAGACACATGCCTGCAGATTGGAAGGCCGTGGGTTCAGGTTCTGATGGAGCCAGACCCTTTTTTTTAATGACCCTGACTCTCACATTAACCCAGACTTGAGAGGGTACCATCTGCAGTCCTGGGAAGTAAAGGCAGCTGGCGTGATGCTGACCACATCACCCACTAAGTGCAGATTGGTCTATAAAATATAGGTCTAGCCCTATATGTGCAATATGCCCAAAGGAGTGGAAAAGGGTCCTTTTATCTGTTGTCTTCAACTCGTGAATCTTCAAATATTTTGCGGTGCCCCTGTGAAGAGGTCGTGGCTCCCAGCGGCGCCTCGGTACAGTTTGGTCTACTGATTTCCTGAGATCATCTACAGCATCTGAACATCCTACACACGTCTGCTTGGCCTCACTTTTGTACACCGAGCCTCCCATTTTTTCAATAAACCTCTGAAGACCAGCAGGACACAGTTTGCAGATCTGGAACTCTGATGATGTCTTATAAACAGTTGTTCAATTCTTTAGCATACTGCGGTTTTATCAGTCGATTTGCAAGGACAGCAGTACTAAACATGATGACCAACGTGATGGTGCATACTACATGAGCACCAAAGTGGCAGAACAGGTTGAGACAGAACGACAGTTTAATTTTAAGAAATCATTGCATGGTGTAAGGTTTCATCTATGGACCCTAATATTCTTTTCAGCTATAGACAGGTGGTGATGGACATTTGAAACCTTATGTCATGTGGGTATCTAGTTCATTGGTGGTTTGAATCCAGCTTTGTTGATTACTAATAAACTTATTCAACAGACATTTGAACTGAGTTGAGTTGATTCAAGAGCTAATATCACAGCACTCAGGGTATTCCCATAAGCGTTCCGTCTCCATCTTCAGCAGCCAGCGAAGAGTTCAAATAATGGTGCTAGCAGTATTCTGATTCAGCATCTGTCTTGCCTTTCCTCTGAGCATCGAGTATCGGCCAGAACCCCTCGTCACTTCCCGCTGCATCAGTCTCACTAGACTGTGATGATCCATGTGCTCCCCTGAATTGTACACACTCTCCGACACAGCCCTAACCATGTCTACCTTATCATGTATCAATATTCCACCAAGTTGTGCAGAGCCAGCCAGTCTGTCCGCCTGTTCATTTTCATCGGAGAAAAGATTCAGACAATACTCCTCACATGTGACGTCCGCAGCGAAGCATGCCATTCTGCACACTGCATGCCTGTCCTGACCTTCCTTAGCATACTTTCTGAGTCAGTTACAATTAAGATGTGTGTGTGTGTGTGTCATGTACTCTAACCAGCAGAAAGCTGCAGTGATCGCCTCCACCTCCATTCTTAAGCTGGATATTGTGGTCTCATATGCTAGGCTCTCCTGGACCAAACATTTACCATTAACTTTTGACAAGAAACATTAAGCTATTTTTTTTGCCTCTTGACACTGAACAGTCTGTATAAATAACCACATCCTCTGAGTGAGCATTATCTTGAATTAACTGCTGAATTTTTACCTCTGTGGCACCTTCTGGGCACTTTCCGCACTCTCTGCTCAATATGATTACAACTCTACACAAATATGATTCTTCCGCAAAAACTCTGACCAACTCCTGTCCTAATGTTCTGCAGGATGCAAACCTCACTGATTGTCTCATCTGCCTGAGCCATCCATGACTTTCCTCTTATCTGCCGCTGACCCTTGACTGCATTCATAGCTTCGTGCAAAGGGTGATCTGTGTCTGCAGATACTCTGAGATATGATCTCACCTGCTCTACATTTGAACTGAAACTGTCATTTAGTTGGAGAAACAACTTCACTAGAAATAGATACACTGAGTAGTGGCTCTCAATTATACGAACAAAACATATCTTTAGACACATAAAATAAATACACAAACACATGTATGTACACACAATTTCACAATGATCTCATCTACTGGGCTGTCAGATGATACTAGCCCGACGATTCATGAGTATAGAAACTACAATGTTTTCGTATTACGTTTCTTATCAGATGTTTCTAGGAGAAAACCACCACCAAAGAAAGCAGAAATACATCAGCAACAAAATCCCAGTTCTGGTACTCCCCCTGCAATACTTCTTGTTTGTATACAGGGGCCTTTGAAAGACTCACAAGAACACAACCTGCCACAAACATTATATGCGGCGAGTTAACAAACGCAGCCATTTCATAACACTCTGACAATATAGGACAGGCCGTGAATGGGAGGGGAGGGAACTTTCGTCGTGTCGGCGAGTTCGTGATTAGTTCCTAAACTGCAACAATATTACTTATACCGAGAGTAGGTCGTATGTAAAAGCAGATGAGCAAAAAATAAGTAGCCAGAGAAGTGGGGTGATGACATCGAAAGATGAGATGGATTAATCCGCGACATCACTGGCATTCAACAAACAGCTGAGTCTGAGTGTTGGGCACTCTTCCGAATAACAGTTCCAAATTATTCAAAGACAAAAAATCCGGCTCTCCTCCGAACTTCTACCCGATATTATGGCAGCCATAAAATATCCTTACGGGGCTCAGGCATATGTAAATGCGGACTTTCTGTCAAGGAACAAATCGCGGCAAAACTAGGATTACTTGACAATTTCAAGAGACGCAACATTGCAGACGATATTAATTGGAGGAAGTTGCAGGAGATGCGGTAGCTGCTGCTCGTGAGTTCCAGCCATCTAGTTCAGCCCCCATCCGGTCGGCGGTGAGGCATAGTCACAGAAACAGGTCCGCAAGTAACATATCGCTGAGACCCTGTTAGAGCATTTGTTTCATTATACGGAGCCGGCATATTTTTAATAGAACTGAGCCCCGTAAGGATATTTTTATGGTCGCCATAATATCGGGTATGTTTGGAGGAGAGCAAAAAATACTATTCAGGTGTAATTTATGAAAATGATATGCAGAGGTTAATGAAGAGGTCAACGCTCTCATCGGTGAAAATTCAGACGAAGCAGATGCAATAATCTATACAGACGGATCCGTTATACGCCAAAGAAGAAGTGCATGGGCATTTACAGCATGTTCAGCGGGCAGAACAGTCAAAGAAGCCAACGGCGCCTTCTCCATGACAACCAGCAGCATGATGATGGAGGTGATGGCAGTGACGCAAGCGCTTGCCTGGCTTGAAACACAAAAATACACCCGCGTGTGTATACTCAGTGATTCAATGAGTATGATCCGGAGGGTTCAGGCATGTTTAGTGCGAAGACAATGGCTTGAATCATTACAGAAGTCCACTGTGAGTGGAGTCACCTTTATTTTTGTTCCGGGACACGCAGGCGTCAATGGAAATGAAAGAGCTGACAGGTTGGCTGGATCCGCTATCACTACCGACGGTCAGCCTATGGATCATGCTGATATTATCAATGCCCTCAGAGAAATGGGAAGGATAGAGGACTTTGGAATTGGTGGCAGTGAATCAACATCACTCGCCAAAATGGCAGACTTGGGAATTAAGATCGGTACAGCAAAAAACGAGACGCACACCAGACGACTTGTTAATCAACATAGAACTGGTACTATTAGCCATCGGACGTTGGGGTTCATATTGAGGGGAGGATCTGAGCACCTGTGGACATGTCCGGAGTGCAATGAGGATAACAACTGATAAAAATGATATCTGACGCTGCATCGATCTACACCGTTCAACTAAAATTAAATTAAAGACACCTATTATAGATCTCTGTCTGGTTACTTTATATACCTTATGTTAACGCCTCTTTAGCCAAGGGATGGGTAAATCGTGCCAGAAAGAAAAAATATCCAATGGGTTACAAAAGAAAAACAATAACATCAGGATTGAAAAAGAAACCAGATATGGATCAGTCATTCTCACTTCCGGTTCCGGTCTTCTTTCCCTCGAAATTCATTCATTCATTCAGTAGCATGTCCCTCGCGGAACCTCGCTGCCATAACAACCCTCCGGAAAACCTTCCTATCATGAGCAAGATGTCCTGCGTCTGATACACCCATCTGGAGATCATCTGCCACATCCTGCACCCATCTTCTCCTTGGCCTTCCTCTTCCTCTCTTCCCAGGCATATACCCCTCCATTATTGTTCTCTCTAGACCTCCATGACGTTTCAAGTGACCAAAATATTTCAATTTTCTTTGTTTTATTGTCTTTACTAGCCAACCCTCTTCAATATTCAGCTCTTGAAGTATGGATGCATTTGTTCTTTTCTTTACCCAAGATATTCTTAGAACCTGTCTGTAACATTTATATTCAAATGCATTTATGCGCTGTTCCGCTTGTTTAGTAAGTGTCCAGGTCTCACAGGCGTATGTTGCAATGGGAAAGATGCATGCTCTTAAAAATCTGACCTTTGTAATTCTATCTGTACAATTCCATAATTTATTCAGTTGTTTTAGTCTTTGAAGAGCAATTGATAGTCGCCGTTTAATTTCTTTCATTGTGTCACCATTGTTAGTAACCAGTGACCCAAGATATTCGAAATTTTCCACCACTTCCAATCTTTCCTCATTAACATATATTTCCTTCTCCATGGCAGTTTTGTTTGTATGCATTATCTTTGTTTTTGCTGTGTTAAGAAATAAGTTATGATTTTCACTATTTCTTTGGAGTGAGGTTAATAAGTTTTCTAAAACCATTTTGTGATGTTGATAGTAATACTGTATCATCAGCATAACGAATTTCTGGTATTTCATGACCACCCGATGTTTAGGGCATCATATTGTTCCTTGTTTATATCATCTCTTACATTTCTCATTATATTTTCGGCGTACAGGTTGAACAAATACGGTGACAGCACACATCCCTGACGGACTCCTTGCTTGATGCCAAACCAGTCTGATGTCTCTCCATCTGTTTCTGACTGCTGCTTGTTGGTCTTGATAGAGCATTTTAATGAGCTGCACTATATGTGATGGAAAGCCCATATTCCTCATGATTTCCCAAAGCTTCTGATGTTGTACACAGTCAAATGCTTTTGAATAATCCACAAAACATAAGAACAGATTTACATTAAATTCTCTACACTTCTCTATTATTAAACGCATGTTGAATATATGATCTCTTGTTCCTCTTCCCTGTCTAAATCCAGCCTGAGCTACATTAATCTCTTCTTCCATTTTCTTTTGCAGTCTTCTCATTATAATTTTTAGTAGAATTTTACTTGCATGACTGATCAGGGCAATAGTTCGATAGTTTGTACATAATTTCAGGTCACCCTTTTTTGGTATTGGAATGAAGATAGTTCTCTTCCAGTCTTTTGGCCAAATACCATATTTCAATATCTTTTCACATAATGCATGATAGATTTTTATGCTTTCTTCTCCTCCCGCTTTAATCAATTCAGCTGGTATCTCATCACATCCAGGTGATTTACCATTTTTCAGGCTCCTTATTTATTGCCCATGAAATTTCATCTAATGAAGGTTCAGGTTCTGCCTCTACTGTTACTGGTTCATGTATATCATTCATATCCTCACTGTCATTCATATCATACATTCCGCTGCAGTATTCCTGCCATCTTCCTAGAATTTGTCTAGATTCTGTTAAAGTATTTCCCAACCTGTCACAAATAACATTTAACTGAGGTTGAAAATTTCTCGAAATGGTAGACAAAATAGCCGAAATACGTGGTTGAACAAACATATATATGTGTGTTTAAAAAAAGGTGGGGGGGGGGGAGGGGGAAAGTGACAGAACATATTCCACACCGTGTACTGTTTGACCTTGCTACACAACCGGCTCTAGGGCCCAAAGGTATTTTTTTAGACGTACTGCCGCCTAACATGCATGTAAAAGGCGACTAAATATGGACGTTTCATTCGAAATCGGAGTACATCTGCCTAACAGTGTGAAACCAATAGTGTGCATATAAATTAGCCAGAACTGTGAAACACATGTGCTGGCTCAAGTCCATACATATACAAAACTTATTTTCTATTGATTTTGTATTAAATAATAAAAAAAAAGCATCGCCGGAGCTACGGAGTGCGTGCTGTGTACTTGATACCATCTTTAGGTGGCAACAGAAAGAGTGGGAGGAGGAGAAGACGAGGAAATGGAGAGGGGAGACAATCAGACAGTTACTGGTACCAACGGAACTTTAACTCTTTGCTTGCTGCTGAAGACGGGGACAGAGCGCTTATGGGGGTGTCCCGAGTGCTGTGATGTCGATTCTTAATTCAACATTCAACAATCCAAAACTTTCCGCCGGAGTTAACAATAGGTCGATGTTAACAAGAAGATACAGTTTTTGTCCGTATATGCTTTGTGCCATTAGGTGTCGTCGGTTAACAGACGATCGGTTCCAGGCTAAAGCACGCTCGGTTGCTGCTATGTTATGTTATCACAATCGACGTCACTGCACATTGGACCTTTCCATTTCGGGCTCAGTCCTCTGATGAAGCAACCATTCCAAGTTGGCTATAATGTCTCCTGTCTTGGCTTCGAAGGCGGCATAGATGTGCTTCACAATGTTTTAATCCCATTGTGCAGTGGGTGATTTGCATCTGCCGATACTCTCGTGAACACCTTGACACTTTGTGTCTGTTAGCCATCGTCGGCAAACCCAGGACATATCGTATGGCGTGAAATGAGGTGTCTTTTGTGCAGCCGAGTATGAGTTGCATGGCCTCATTTTGTACTCGTCCAGTCTTTCTAGCTGGGTTCTGCTGACAGTGAGGAGGCCCAGACCATAGTCAACTACACTTGATACAACCTTTGATAGAGACGGAAAAGTAGGCGGTGGGGAATGTCAGCTACTGCTAAAACCTTGAGTGCTGTCAGACCTTTCCTTGTTTTAAGCATGTCGTTATCTACGTGACACTTGTATGACAAGCTCGGGTATTTCATCGTGTCCATTCTTTCGATGTCCACACCACACATGCTTACGACTGGCGTTGGTGTACAGACAATGTAGGTAGGTATTCAGGGAAAGCCGTGTTAAGGAGGCCTTAGACGGGTTCACGTGTGCTCTAGATTCCTTTGGGTGCTGAGTGGTTTCAAGACATCGCGTCCGCCTCTATTGCTAGAGGTCACGGGTTCAGGCCCCGATGAAATTGTTGCCTGCTGATTCGTGTGAGTTTTAACATTGTAAGCGGGGGGGGGGGGGACGCCAGGAGATATCGGTCGGTTGAGTCAATACAGTGGGAAGTGGCTTGGCACGAGATGGACCAGTGGATTTACGAAGTATTAGCTAGTGTGGGCTAACTAACATGACTTGGGTGAGATATCCGCTGGCGCACGGAAGAAGTATAGAGTGCGTGACAGCTTGCGTCTCGTGTGCACGGGCAACTTACAAGGGGCAGGCAAGGGTATATACTGGGGTTGAGTGGAATGATGAAAAGAGGAAGTTGAGAACTCGAACTGTTGAGTCGAGAACGTTCAAGGGAAGCACTCATGAGATACTGTTAGAGAGTGCAGCCGAAGGAAGGGAAGTCTAGCTGGCAAGTCAGGCCAAATGAGCTGGACTACTCAAGAGACTTTGTTTTTGGTGACGACGCATGTAAGCGGTAGGATCACCAGCAAAACAAGACAGCAGAGATGCCGGCGATATATGTGTGCTAAATGAACCAGAAGTCCTGTCGGTCATCAGAGTTTCTTCGACGAGGCTGATGTGCTGTGTGCACATTCTGGAGAACGAGTATTGTGGCGTTTCCAACCAGTCGATGTTCTGCTGCGTATAGAGCAGTGGAGGTCCAGTTGATCATGATATATATCCTGTTCATCTGCACAGCGAGCCCGGAGTTGCGGGACGCTGTAGACCTAGAACTGTAGCGGTCAGCTCGTGTGTAGCGGAGGCTAGTACAAGCTGTCAGGAAGAGCGACGCTATACCTGAGAAGTCAGCGAAGGAAGGGCTATTTTTTGCATGTTAGCCAGGACAGATCTCTGCATTACTTCGCTTACATTGTTGTGTGTGTGTGAGAGCTTGTGAATACCCTCTGTGATCGTAACAATAAATGTGCTTATATTGCGGACATTACGTAGTTGAGTTTTCCTGACAGTTATATGTGGAAGAGTGAACCGTACCTTTAGACACTAGGCCGTGTGCTGGTTGCTGTGAACCCAGGTTAGCACACAAGAGAAGTCCGGGTTTCTTTCACGTGAAATGCTAGTAATTCCCTTGGTCTCTAGGTAGTGAGATAGGACTCCCGTGTGGGAAATCGAAAAAAGTAGCATAAAGGCGCAGCCATGGGAAAATTTGGAGTTAAAAATCTACCCAAAGTATTTCAGATCCTCGCCTGTGCTACGCAGTTAGTACAATGCCCTGAGATTCTTCGGACTCAGACTTTAGTTAGAAGTGGAACGGGGCACTTATAGATTACAACCCTTGTGTCATGATGTTAATAGTTATTTAAACCTAAATAATCTTGATTCCTGTCACCACTCAGTGAGTATGTCTAGTTCCTGTTTTAGGGTGGTTTGAATTTCGTGCCTGATTCTACATCGTCGGTACACAAGTATATCATCTACATACGACATTGTTCTGTCCAGGCCTACGCATTTGTGCACTGGGGCGACTCCTGCTGTGTACACATTGAAGAGCACCGGCCACAATGGTGATCCCTGGAGCAGACCCATTACGACCCGTGGAGGTTTCGATGCCCATGAACCACATCGCAGCAACATGTTTTTTTCGAATTGCGCTGCTGCGATCCAGTTGACCCATTTTGTTTCAATGTGCATTTCCAACAGTAGTCTGATGAGCATGTTGTATGGGACGCTGTTGTACGCGTCTTCTAAGTCAGTGGCGGCTGCAGACGTTTCCATTCCCTCCTGGAAACTGTTGTACGTTTCGTAGGCAAATACTGCAGCATTCCACCATACATCTCTTTCCTGCTGGTAACCACCCTGTGTAAGGGGGAATATACCACCTGTTTACAATGTTTGGGTCAACATTCTGGTCACGATATTTTTTTTCCATTTTTCCTACAGTGCTCTGGAGAGTGATGATTCTTTTGCTGTGATGTTGTAGAGTCTTAAGGCATTAGTGATTCGCTTCAGTCCATATTCTTCGTGGTCGTCCTCTACCTCTCGATGTTTCCACTTTCATGTTGTACGTCCATGTTGCTGACATCATTGGATTCATTCTCAATAAATGGCAAAACAATTTTAGTCTTTATTTTTCAATGAATTTAAATAGGTGTTGTTCCAATAGTTCTTATAATGCCTTCGTTTCTCACAAGTTATTAGCGTTTTATCCACTACTTTTCACAAACATCCCATTTTGCAGGCGATCTGTATTTCTCAAGTGGGCTCTTTATTTAGTCCTACTGCTATTTGGCAATCTATTTCTGGTTTTATAAATCACCTCGATGTCTCACCGCGGAGAAAGCTGAAACTTGAACAATGCAGAGACAATTTAATTTTTAGTCGAAATGAGGCTTTAGATGTACAGAAGATATATAGAAGCACATGTTCTATTTAACAGAACCAGAAACAATCAAGAATAGACCCAATGCCAACCAAAAAGCATGGGGTATGAGTCGTCTAATAGGGAGCTTCCTTCAAAGTCGGAGTGCATCTGCCTGAGAGGCAAGGAACCAGCAGTCTGCATACAAATGAGTCAGATCTGTCAAACGGATGCACCCGCAACACTCAGGTTCGGCAACATGACTGCATTCTAGAAGTGGATGAACAACCAGAACTTTCCGCCAGAGTTTACAGCTGGTGAACGCGCAAAAGATAAGGAAGAAAAAGAAAATGCACTTTAAGGCAGATGAGGGGCTGAGAAAGGGGGGGGGGAATAGATCCACTACTTTCCAGTTAGGGATGATTCCTTAGAAGTCGACAAGGAACCAGTATTCTATATAGAATCAAGCCACGTTTGTACAACGGTTGAGTTGAGTCAAGAATTGACATCACAGCACTCGGGGCATTCTTATGCCCGTCCTCATTTTCAGCAGCTAGCGCAGAGTTCCAATACTGATGGTACCGGTCACAGTCTGGTTAAATGTCCGACTTGCCTTTTCTCTGAGTGTAGTGAGCCGGCCAGACCCTCTGGTTACACCCAGATGCCTTATTCTCTCCAGGCCAAATCTTCTTTCTCTACTGATTCCGTTGCTTGTTCCCAAAAGGCCTTGACCACATCTGCCTTGTCAATAATCAATTCACCACCCAATGGTGCGGATCCAGCCAATCTGTCCGCCTGTTCATTACCCACGCGCCGCCATGGCCTGGAGAAAAGATCCAAAGTATTCTCACCACCCGTGACCTTTCCAGTGAAGCTTGCCACTCTGCTCGAAGCATCCCTGTCTTCACCTTTTTTCAGCATGCTTTCAATCTGTTACAATTACGACATGTGTATGCATCTTGTTCTCTAGCCACCGGAGAGCTGCAGTTACCGCCTCCACCGCCATTCTTTTGCTAGATGTTGTGGTGTCGTATGCTAGGCTATCTTGCACTAAAGATTTTCCATTGGCTTTCGCTACGAACTCCCAGGCACTTCTATTTCCTCTCAACACTGAGCCATCTTTATAGATAATCAGATCACCTGGGCATGAATTGTCGTGAATCAACTGTTGCACACTCGGCCCAATGTTATTATAATCCTACACAGGTCAGACTTTTTCGCTGGTACTCTGCCCCACTCCTCTCCTCGCCCAATGTTCTCCAGCATGCATACTTGTCTTATTGTATCTTCTGCTTGAGCCATCCACGCTTTTCCCCTTTTCAGGCTCTGACCCTTGCCTGCAGCCGAAGCTTTATACATAGGGTGTCCCCTGTCTGCAGCTACTCCGAGGAATGACTTAGCCTACAGCACCTTTAGCCTATCTGCAATAGTCGGCAATGCAAGTATGTATCGCATGCACACAATCGGGGTGTCTCTTGAACAACCCAGGATCAGCCGCATAGCTTCATTTTGTATGTGCTCCAGTTTTTGTAAAACAGCTGTACACGTCAACTTGTTCTGGAACAAGAACAAAGTCCAGAATTGGACGAACAGCCAGAACTTTTCTCAGTTTTACAGTCTGTGAACACCTTGAAGAAGACGATGTAAAGTTAAGTAAAGGATTCTTTTCTACGCCTTTATGCGTATTGGGCATATATGACTAGACATATATTTTACAGACTAATAGGCTCTTTGTGGGTGATGTGGTCAGCCTCACACCTGCCGCCTTGACTTCCCATGACTTTACCTAGTACCAACATTTAAGGTTTGGTTCGACCTTGAGAAGAAGACTGAAATAAATTCCCTTACACGGGAAGCAACCGAGGCAACTCCACAGGACCAAAGTAAAACGTATATTCCGGTCACGTGATTGCCAAGTGTCGCAAGATGGAGGAAAAATGTCGGGGATGCAGGTGTAAATAGACATATTTATCCTAGTAATGTAAGTCGCGCATTGCATCCTGCAAGTTGTAACTGTTGAAAAGAAAGCACGAATAGTGAGTGATTCTACATTGTAATAAATACAGCATTTGTCCTGAATTGCTTGTTTTATTTTGAAGAAGCCGCGGTGACGACTACGACTACAGACTGTGTGTGCACTGTGTACCTAGTCGGTTCACTGTTGAGTATTATTTACTTACCTGAGACGGCTGCCTACTGCCTGTTAGAGTAGTACGGTACCTGTCTTTTGGGGCTGTGAGCGCAACTGGGACGTGTAATGACTGTTATATGAATTACGTTAATAACATATAGCATTGGAAATACTGGCATTAATATTAATTGTAATCGGTTTTAATTTAACATGTTATTCATGGTTGGACTATAAAAAGCATTAGACTTAGATATCTAGTATTAGTATTATTACTATTACATTACTTAGTTTCGTTTTTTTTTTAAATTTTTGTTTAGTAATGGACTCAGTAACGTCAATGAGAAATAACTTGGTGCAGCTGTAGATCACATTAATTATTTTCTTAGATTTGTAGCTTGTCTATATTCATTCACATCTGCACAACTGAATACTTCATCAGCAGCTGTACTGTGTATCACTGCCTTTACAATTCACTTGTACTGAAATCACTATATATAAGTTAGAAAAAGTTAAGTATAGTATTATGGGCTATTCTCCGAATAATAGTCCCAAATTATTGAGGCTAAGAAAATAACTTAACAGGGCCTCAGTCATATGTAAATTGCAGACCTCTTACTCTTTCCGGCAACTATACTGCGGAAAAAGCTTCCGCAGAGTTAAAGTCACCGCCACTGTCTACATATTAAGCAGTAACAGCCACTACCAAAACTGTTATACAGGCGTAGCGGTCATTGCCCAAAGACTTCATGTCATCAAAAACCCACAGATGCCAAAAAACGGCTCTCTCAACTGAGCTGAAGAAATAACCAAGTAGTATAACCAGATAAGACACACACCCCCCCCCCCCCCCCCCCCAAAAAAAAAAAAAATATATATATATATAGATTGATAGGGGTGAAATAATCTTAAAAAAAATTGTGACATCATAAGATAATAATCACATTATGACATCACTTTGCTCTCCTTGTCTCAGTTAACAAGACCTCTTTCAAAGGGAAGGCAAGCCGTTAATTAATTGCCCTGGTTGTGTTTAGTGTTTAAATCCCTTGCTTAAAAAAAAATCATTTTGCATAAAGCAGTGAATAAAAAAAAAATTACTATGCATTTTTTAAAGTGATTTCATGGCTGAGATGTAGCTATGGACTTCATTATTACCTATCTGCTTGGTGGTGCAGGGGTTTGACCCCCTGGATGTATGTAAAAACTGACCAGGAGTCAAAATTTATTGAGTTTCTTCTTTTCTTTTTGCTATTCATAATTTGTAATCATTATTAACATTTCAACGGGCCATGTTAGCGCAGTTGATATGAGACTCGCTTTTAAATCCAGCAGCGACTCGCTGCAGCCCACGGCCGGTGTTCGAAACCAGGCGGTTCCTGGGGTTCACCAAGCCTCCAGGAAATGGGTGCCAGAGTTAACACTCTGGGGTAAATGGGGTTGCTGTAGCTACAGAGTTTCCTGCGGACGGCGACACAAGCGGACAGTTTCTTATCAGCTGTCCATACTGGTGGCAAAGCACTTATGGTTTATAACCATGTGCAGTGACGCTGGTTCATATCTCCAGACTTTACCTTTCATCATCATCAGGTGCCTTACCGACTGGCATGGGCGATCATGCCTCTCCATAATCCGCAATCTCCTGCAGCATGTATCAGTACGTGTGCCGACACACCTCCATGCCATGCAACAAGACTGTCAAGCATCTTCTCTCGTTGTCTTGCTCCTACTTTACCTTTACCTTTTCCTTTATTTAACATTTCATGTTTTGCTGAGAGAGAGAGAGAGGGAGGGAGAGAGAGACTAGATCACATGTAAAAGTAATGTAATGAAGTTCTTGTTATTCACAGAATCAAGAACATAATAGAATTTGAAATTGCTATGGGCAGTGTGACACCAAAGGCAACCACTTGTGACTAGACTCGGACATGGAACGTACACAACACCACTGATTTTCAGGTACATCAATAAGTTTTGTACATTTTCTTGCACTTTTATGTTGTTATTTCATTTTTTCTTATCAAACATGATATTGGCAACTAGGTCGACACAGTCAAAAATGGGTCACAGGTAATATCCTGGGAAGTAAAAGTAGCTGGCTTGATGTTGATCACATGTCTGCTGAGTACTGATTGGTCTATAAAATATAGGTCCGGCACTGTAAACTTTGTGCTATCTAGAACATTTGAATCCCTTTCTGTTTCAAGAGGTGCACACATATGATTGTCAAGTCTTTGCCTGTACAAGTTATTGTGTTATTGTTCTTTTAAGTTAAAACAGCAAACTAACAAACAAAAAAACATGATGCAGTGAAGACACAAACAATAGATTGTCCAGTTTATTGACTGGGATATGTAGCTGTATCTCATCGAGTGTGTCACTGCAGTAAAAATTAAATAAAATTAAGCAAATAAATTAATCCTTTACAGCTGAAATACATACATAGTCAAGGTAATTGCTTTTTTAAATTTTTTTTTAAACAAAGTCTTATGTGGGTTCATTACCATGTCTTTTTGTTTACACACATCTGAAAAGAAGTAATTTCTCTTGGCTGCTTCAAGAATTCTCTAGACTCAGTGTCACACACACGACACATGCGTGTGCACACGGATTTGCGCGCTCACACACACACACAGATTTTATTTCCCTATAACTAGTAAAATCTGATTTTGTTACTTTTATATCTCCCATTGGGCAGTTTATAAGGTGTGTATCTTTGTCGCGTGTGAACCTAAATGCATTATGATTTTATTATTTCCCTTGTTGAACAGTTTACAAGGTGTGTATATTGGACTCATGTGAAACTACTGTTTTACTGTTATTTGTTCATTTGGGCAGTGAATAAACTGTGTATAATTAGCCAGTGTCAGGAATTAGCCAGTGTCAGGATAGTGCATTGTGATTTTTTAAGAGTATTTCTCCCATTAGGCAGTTTAGTGTATATTTGACCCCTCTACTACAGTATAAAGATGTGTGCAAGTGGGACATGAATGATACAGGTATTGAGATGAACTCATGGGAACAAAATGCTATGGGCCGTGTTGTGTGGAAAGGACATATCAGGAAGGGAATGAGAATGAAGGAAGAAATGATGAGAGCTGAGCGTCTGAAAAGAAACGGATTAAACACAAATGTTGACTACAGTGGTCCTGAAATCCCATGCTATCATTGTGGAAGACTTTTCTTGATATGGGCGGGTCTTGCTAGTCACACTCGCCATCATCATGGGCTGTGAGTCCCATACCTCCTCCTCATAGCGCAATATAACACTTATCATCTGGAAAGTGGAAAGGTGCCAGTCAGTCATATTTGACCCCTGTAAAAATAATACGTTGTCATTGTTTTGTATTCCTAAGGGCAGCTACTGTAACAGTCTGTTACAGAAGGTCATTTCCTGTTTTGTATTTTATCAGATGTTAATTTTTTCGGTCCTTTTTGGGAAAAAATCTGGTTTCCTTCATGTGGGTTCTAAGGCCCAGTTTAGGGAAAAGTCACAAAAATAATGGGGGGGGGGGGGGGTGGATGATGATGATGATGGGTGGAATAAAGAATATACTCAGTGCTCCTTAACAAGCAAATAGTAAAAGGCAATTAATTGAAGATTTGCCGAAATAGGATGTGTTGGGTCAAAGGGCACCGATATCTATGGCTGTCTGTAAACCACAACACATGGTGCCAACTACCCTTTTAAGGAAATGAACAGGCAGACAGACTGGCTGGCTCTGCACAGGTTGGTGGAATACTGATGCATGATAAGGCAGACGTGGTTAGTGCCTTGTGGGAGAGCGTGTACAGTTCGGAGGAGCAGATGGATCACCACAGTCTGGTGAGACTGATGCAGCTGAGAGTGACAAGAGGTTCTGGCAGATACTTGAGTCTCAGAGGAAAGGCAAGACAGGCGTTTAATCAGAATGCTACTGGCACCATTAGTATCGGAACTCTTTGCTGGCTGCTGAAGATGGGGACACAGCGCTTATGAGAATGCCCCGAGTGCTGTGATGTCGGTTCTTGAATCAAATCAAGGTAGAACAGAAGAAATAATTAGAAAAAAATTGTTATTCCTTATTTCATTTAAGTGGTTCTGTTCAAAGGGTTTTACTAACTCCCTTGATGGAGTTGCCATCTACACCATTAAGAGTTGTGAGAATGATTACAGTGGCAACTTCAACATTGTCATCCGCATTTGATTTTTGTTGTTAAAACTTGCACAGTAAAGTTGGTGCTCTAGTTCAGTATAATCATGTAATGTTTATGTAATGTTTATATTGTTACATTTGTTGGCCTAACTCAGCCTTTTGCTACTTTGTTTCTTTTTCTTTGTTCACATTGACACTGATAAGAGTAGAATATGCAATGTTTGTTATATGGTGTGCCATCTTTTTTGTTTTTAAAGAATATCTCAGAAAATAATATGACAATAATAATAATGTATTGAGTAAAAGGTTTATTTATTGAAGCTTTTTCTTAATTCAAATGTATTTGTTTAGTTTTGTGGAGTATGTATGAGGGGAGGGGAGAGAGAAGGTAACAAATTAGGTGAGAGAGATTTGTATGTATAAAAAGTAAACCAGTATTTGATGGTTGATGTAATAAATATTGTGCCAGCCGCCTTTTTTCCTGGTAATGTTTTAAGCTGTGGACCAAGAGGTGAGGAAAAGACGCTGGCATTGGATAGGACACACATTTGAAAACAAAAGAACAGCATAACTAGAATGTCTTTGCATTGGAACCCACAGGGGCATGGAAATAAAGGAAAGCCAAAAACACATGGAGGAGAGAGCTGGAGAATGAAGTTAAAAAGATGGAGAGGACATGGGGAGAGCTCCTTGTAATAGCGAAGGACATAGCGACTTGGCGTGAGTTGGTTGAGGGCCTATGCTCCATTGGGGGCTAGAAAGGCAGAAGAAAGAAGAAATGCTTAACAACTGTAAGAAGAAGAAGAAGAAAATGTTTTAAGTTGCATTGACTTCAGAACCTTGGTCAGTAAAAATAAATCTCCACTTCAGAAAAAGAAAGGGGGGTGGTAGAGGTCAGATAACCACGAGGCTGACAGCTGTGCCAACCATTCTGGATCTGCACACCTGGATACGTAGGAGTAAATGTTAAAGAAAGAGCTGACCAGCTGGTAAATAATGCACCAGTGTATATAGAAAGAAGCAAATAGAGCAGATATCATCAACACTGTCCCCACTGTGGGTTCCGGGGCCCCATTGTGGGGAAAACAAGAATAGACCCACTGCCTCCCCAAAAGCATGTCGTAAGAGTCGACTAATTGGGGAGCTTCCTTTGAAGTCGGAGTGCATCTGCCAGAGAGGCAAGGAACCAACAGTCTGTATTCAAGAGAATGAGATCTGTAAAACTGATGCACACGCAACACTCAGGTTCTGGAGCAGGACTGCAGTTCAGTAGTGGACGAGCAACCAGAACTTTCCGCCAGAGTGTACAGCTGGTGAACGCGAAGAAGAAGAAAAAGATCAACACTGTATGGACTAGGTTGGGGGATAATGTAGAATCTCTGACGCTAATGCCATTGCGTAACCTAGGAGTTGAGTTTGGTGAAGTATGACTAGGCCCTTTTCGAGATCAAGACAAGAGATACTATAGTCTAACTTCTCATGGGAACAGTTAGTAGAGGCTGCTCCATCGGAGGACTGAGCATGCATGGAAATGCCCAATGTTCAAATAAGTTATTGTGATAACAGAGCATAACATTGTTTTATTATGGCTCCCCCAGTGTTGTTATGAGTTTAAAAAAAAAAAAAGTAAAATGTCTTTGCTGCTTGCATTTACCTTTTGCTTTGGGAAAGGGAAAGAGGGAAAGGGGGGGGGGGGGGGGCAGTGTAGGACAATGAAATTTTGAACTAGCTGAATGAATTTTTGTATGTTGAAAGAATGAAAATTTGGCATAGTTGTGTTTTGTATTCACTGCAAGAAGACATTGAGGCTGTGCAACTGGAGTAGTTGATCATGTCAGCAAGTGATGCCCAGATGGAGCTGGAACAGCAGCAGCTTCTCATTGAGCAGCTGAAAGCTTTGGTCAGAGACCGAGATGATGCCTTGCAGAAGAAAGAGAAAGAGCTTCAGGTATGTGTTGTGTTATGTTATCACATTCAGCGTCACTGCACATTAGGCATTCCCATGCAGGCTGAGTCCTCCACTGCAGCAGCCACTTAAGTTTACTTTTTCCTGTGAGGATTCGGTTATAATGTCTCCTATCTCGGCCTCGAAGGCAGGTTAGATGTGCTTTACCGTGTGTCTGTATGCGTGTGTCTCTATATGTAAGTCTCAGTGTGCATGTTTGTGTGTGTATGTGTCTATATGCATGTGTGTGTCTGTATGCTGGTGTGTATGCCGGTGTGTATGTGTGAGAGAGAGAGAGAGAGTGAATGAATTAGCGGGTAGGCGTGATTATGTGGGTGTGCGTGAGTGTGCACATATATTTTGCCACTCATGTTTTTTCTTGATATTCATAATATGTATAATAATTTATGAACATATGCTTAATTGATAAAATACAACCGCTGTGTGAAAGATAGTTGTTTGGAAGAGCCGAATGTAAGATGGGCCTGTATGCCCAGTTTGTGACCCTTTGAAAACAAAGTTAGTTCATTCATTTACTGCCAGGTCACGCAATCTTGTGTAAGCATGACATGAATGATGCAGGTATTGAGATGGATTCATGGGAGCAGAATGCCATTGATTGTGATGCATAAGGGGAAACATCAGTGAAAAGGACAAGGCGGAAAATAATCGCAGATAGGTTCAGAGCTAAGTGTTTGAGAATAAATGCATCAAATGACAACAATGGTCCTGAAATCCCATGCACTTATTGTGATAGACTTCCTAATATGGCCTTGCTAATCACACTGTAACACTATTGTCTGGACAGTTAAAAAGGTCTCATTAGTCATGATGTTAGTTAGTGTGTGTGATGAATTACTACTGTTATCTATAAACAGCTTTCCATGTTTTGTTTTTTCATCAGGAAACAAATGCAAAGCTGTCCAAAGCCCGACTTCAAGCTAAAGCTAAAGTTGTTAAAAAACATGCACAAGCTCAGGAAGGAAAGAAGGAAGTGGAAGACTCTCAGAAGGTGAAGAAGATTAATTGTTTGTATAATCATTTGGTACATGCTTGTTGATGCTGTTTAGTTGGTAGTGTCGGCTATGTCAGTTGATTCTCAACCCTTACTCCCCCAGAAGTAACATGTATGAGTAATGTTAGATAGATTTTATAGTAAAAAAACGGCAAGCCATTTATTTCTGTGCTGCCTTCTTATTTATTATTTACTCCCTTCCTTAGATGTCGAAGGATTTTTTTTTTTTACATCCTTAAATGTAGTTTTGTATGTCATTTTGTATGGCTTATATAAATTACATTTGTTGTACAGGAACATTTTTTTATTTTTTAAAGGAATTCCCAAAATACAGGATTTTTGACATTGTGTAGGTTTTTGTGTGATGGGTAAACTTCTTTCTTCTTCTTTTTCACGTTCACCAGCTGTAAGCTCCGGCAAAAAGTTTTAAATGTTTACCCACCTCTGGACTTTAGTCTTGCTCCAGAACCTGAGTGTTTGCGTGCACATCCTGATTTAATTGTATGCCGAATATTGGTTCCTTGCCTCTCAGGCAGATGCACTCCAACTTGGAAAGAAGCTCCCATTTAGTAGACTACATGCTTGTTGGGGAGGCAGGAGGTCTGTTCTTGTATTCCCCACAGTGGGAGCCCCAGAACCCACACAGGGATCTAGTTAAACTGAATAAGCAACGGTAGTGTGGGCTGAATCACAACTCCATTTCTTTGAGTTAAAAAAAAAATGTGAAGTACTGTTTTCAAGCACATACGCTATATTCACATTGCTTAAACCCAGATTTCACTAACCTCTAAGCCACAGAGCTGTGTGTTATGGGAAGGTGTAAGAAGCATGTGTCATAGGTTTACCATAATTGTTTGTCGAGGTTCCAACATCCGTGCAAACGGGTTGCCCCATAACTGCTCCGTACCTAAGCCTGTAGAAATCACACAAAATATCCTTTACTATCCTATCTGGAAACCTGTGAAATGAAAAACTTTCCACCCCAGCAAAATCTTGACGCTTGCACACGAAAAGTAAAAAAAAAAATTCCTAAAGCACCTGTCTGATGTGCCAACACTGAAAGTCCCACGCCAGAATTGGAGCTTACGGTTAGTGCAGATAATCAATCATGAAAGCTGGCATCACACCTGAAAGTATTGGCCATTTTGAATGTAATTGACCACTGCCATTTTAATGGAGTCATTATCAGGCCACGGGTACAAGAGAAAAAAACATTCCACATCAAATCTGGAAGTCACAGTATCATTCCTGTCACTTAGCTCAGTAGCTGGGTGACGGAACCTTTGGACTCCTGGTCCAGAAATGGGGAATTTGCATCAGCAAAACCTAGCTGAAAACGAATAACCTTTCACAGCATCAGTAGTCAGCCAGCTATCTGTCATTTTGGTTAGAAGTCCCGTACAGGTTTACTGTGGTATTATATAGCCATTATAATTGTAGTTTAAGCATGATATTTAGATAAGCAATAATTAATACTAGAAGTTTTGTTCTGTCATAGGAGATACCCCCTGATGAAGCATCCAGCCATGATGATGGAAGTATGTCTCATCCATCCACTAGAGCCAAAACATTACTTTTCAAGCACAAACTTGAGGAAAAGGACCGCATGATTACAGAAAAGGAAGAGATTATTCGAGTCAGAGAGGGGCAGTTGGAGGCAAAGGAACGAGTTTTGGCAGAGCGAGATGTTCTTGTGAATGACTTGACAGAACAGTTAGAAGAGAAGACAAAAGCAATGGAGAAACTGCAAGGAGTGTCTGGAGGATTAGGTGATGAGAAGGTAAAATATTTCACAATGCTTTCTGTATATTATTGGACAGTCATAGGTTCAGGTCCTAATGGAGTGCGACTTTTTAAAAAAAAAATGACCTTGGCTCCCAGGTCGACCCAACCTCAAATTGGTACCAGGTACAGTCCTGGAAAGTAAAGTGGCTGGCCTCCAAATTAGTCTATGAAATATAGATCTAGCCCTATATGCCCAATACGCCTAAAGGCATGAAAAAAGGGTACTTTAAACTTCTGTATATTGCATAGTCTTATATTTGGGAAAAAGTAAAGGTCTTTCTCATACTATTGATCCATCTAGCATATGCTAATAGACACTTAATCTTATAGAAAAATTGACACTTGACAATTGTCTGTTCAGCATAATGCTGACCACCTTCATTTTTTGAAACACTTCCTGGTGCCTTCCTGTGTGGGTTTAGGGGTTCCATTTGGGGGAAGGGGGGGGGAATAGAAACTGCCTACCTAACAAACATGTCACTAATGGTGACTAATTAGGGGTGCTTCCTTGGAAGTTGGCATCTTGCTAAGAAGCAAGGAATTGGCAGTCTGCTTACCCATCAGCCAGATCTGTAGAAGGGATGTGTGTGCAAAACTCAAGGTCTGGAACAGGAGTAAAATCCAGAAGTGTAGGAATAACCAGAACTTTCAACCTGAATTTACAACCCTGAGTGCCAAGAGGAAGACTTTCTGGTACCCAGACAGAGTTGACTCAGAAACTGTGGTCAGAAACAGAAAATGGGCTTTAGTGGAGGTTAAAATTAAGGACCTTGGGCTCACAGCTGCTGTACAATATGAAAAATACTTATGTTTTGGATGTCTAAGCATGAGTCAATTTTAACTCTAAATTTCTTTGCTAGTAGTAGTTATTTAATCAATATCGGCTATCCTCCGAATAACGGGCACATATTATGGCGGACACAAAAACACTCTAACAGGGCCTCAGTCACTTGTCAGTTGTGCACTTCCTGCGATCTAATTTGCAGTTTTATGGCGACTACCGCTACCGCCCAGAGTATCCCCCGATGCTGCAGCTTTGCTCGTGAGTCCCAGCCATCTAGTTTAGTCCCCAATCCATGCCGCATGAGCGGCATTTGGGGATACCTTCGGAGTTGGCGGTAGTTGCCATAAAACCGCAAATTAGGTAGCCGGAAGTGCGCAATTGACACGTGACTGAGGCCCTGTTTTTGGCCGCCATAATATGTGCCCGTTATTCGGGGGATAGCCTCAATATCTAATGTAGAAAAAGAAAAAAAACATGGTATCTTTCTCACCTGTTATTGCAGTAGTGGATCAGACACTTAGACTTGTTAGTGAAAATCATAAAACTAGGACAACTCCTATGTAAATAACACATCTTCCTGTACTACTAGGACATTGGAAAGATCAAGTTGAATATGGGAGAAAAAAGCATCACTTTATCATGTGTGAATCTGGAATACATATATTTGGATGGTTGCTAATGCTATAGATTTTGTGCACTGTGCTGTTTGTTTTTGAAGGGTTTATATAAGCAGAGGATGGAATACTTATGGCAGTATGCATAAGCACTGGAAGTGATCCTTTAGAGCCAAAGCAAGTGGATGGCTCATAGTGAAGCAAAGCCTGGCATATGATATCACAACATCTGTGGATGTTGAAATGAAACCGCGGATAAACTCGCTAAGAAAGGGGCAGAATGTGATCTCGAATACAATATAACATACTTTGACCAAAAAAGGAGCCATCCAGTCTATCAGAAGTGAACAGAATCTGGTCAGAGATGACTATCACTTACTTGACTGACATGCACAGGTCATCATTCTGCACCTCAGGTAAGGTCATAATAGACTTAACAAGCATATGCCCCAGCTTTGCTTAAGTAGTCCACCACTGTGCCCATGTCGGCTGTCTGCAAACTACAGAACATGTTCTGCAAGAATGTTCCTTGTACAGCCCATTAAGAAGAGAATACTGGCCCAGTAAGGCAACATCATACTCAAAGTTGTAAGGACTGGAAGGGAACTCCTAAAAACAATTTTGTCACAAAAACTTGTCCATTGGTGTAAATAAGAGAGCATTCACAAGAAGAAGAAAAAGGAATTGAGGTAGAGGCAGTCACTACAGCTTCTGTTGCCTGGAGAACCAGATGCATACACTTGTTGTAATTGTAACTAACTCACGAAGCATGCTGAGAAAAGTGGGGACAGGTATGCTCCGTGCAAAGTGGCAAGCATTGCTTCAGAGGTCTAGGGTAGTTAGCATCCTTTGTATATTTTCTCCTGGGTAGCTAGTGTGTTGGGAAATGAACAGGCAGTCAGACATACTGGTTCTGCATCACTTAGTAGTAAACTAATGCATGACAAGTAAGAAGTTGTCAAGGCCCTTTAGGAGTGAGTAAAAATTGCCACGGCACAATTAGATCATTGCAGGCTGAAGAGAATGGTGTAATGGGAAGTAACCAGGGGATCTGGCCAACACTCCACACTCAGACGAAAGACAGGATGGGCTTAGAGCAGACAGGATGGGCATACAACCCGAATGCTGCTGGTACCATAAGATTGGAACTCTTTGCTAGCTGCTGAAATTGGGAAATAGAGCTCTCATAGGAATGTCCCAAATGCTTTGATGTCAGTTCTTGAAACTCAACTCTCACTCGGCTCAAATCAAATCAAAATGAACAATTTTGGTCCTTAGCAGAGCAGGACACTTTCTTGTCTTGACAGCCAGAAATTGCTGTGAAATGTGGGAAGTCTCCAACCACCCATAAGAATGCAGAAGGTGATGAAAAACCAGTGCCTAATCTAAATGATGAATAATGTGGGAAGTCTCCAACCACCCATAAGAATGCAGAAGGTGATGAAAAACCAGTGCCTAATCTAAATGATGAATAATGTGGGAAGTCTCCAACCACCCATAAGAATGCAGAAGGTGATGAAAAACCAGTGCCTAATCTAAATGATGAATAATGTGGGAAGTCTCCAACCACCCATAAGAATGCAGAAGGTGATGAAAAACCAGTGCCTAATCTAAATGATGAATAATGTGGGAAGTCTCCAACCACCCATAAGAATGCAGAAGGTGATGAAAAACCAGTGCCTAATCTAAATGATGAATAATGTGGGAAGTCTCCAACCACCCATAAGAATGCAGAAGGTGATGAAAAACCAGTGCCTAATCTAAATGATGAATAATGTGGGAAGTCTCCAACCACCCATAAGAATGCAGAAGGTGATGAAAAACCAGTGCCTAATCTAAATGATGAATAATGTGGGAAGTCTCCAACCACCCATAAGAATGCAGAAGGTGATGAAAAACCAGTGCCTAATCTAAATGATGAATAATGTGGGAAGTCTCCAACCACCCATAAGAATGCAGAAGGTGATGAAAAACCAGTGCCTAATCTAAATGATGAATAATGTGGGAAGTCTCCAACCACCCATAAGAATGCAGAAGGTGATGAAAAACCAGTGCCTAATCTAAATGATGAATAATGTGGGAAGTCTCCAACCACCCATAAGAATGCAGAAGGTGATGAAAAACCAGTGCCTAATCTAAATGATGAATAATGTGGGAAGTCTCCAACCACCCATAAGAATGCAGAAGGTGATGAAAAACCAGTGCCTAATCTAAATGATGAATAATGTGGGAAGTCTCCAACCACCCATAAGAATGCAGAAGGTGATGAAAAACCAGTGCCTAATCTAAATGATGAATAATGTGGGAAGTCTCCAACCACCCATAAGAATGCAGAAGGTGATGAAAAACCAGTGCCTAATCTAAATGATGAATAATGTGGGAAGTCTCCAACCACCCATAAGAATGCAGAAGGTGATGAAAAACCAGTGCCTAATCTAAATGATGAATAATGTGGGAAGTCTCCAACCACTCATAAGAATGCAGAAGGTGATGAAAAACCAGTGCCTAATCTAAATGATGAATAATGTGGGAAGTCTCCAACCACTCATAAGAATGCAGAAGGTGATGAAAAACCAGTGCCTAATCTAAATGATGAATAATGTGGGAAGGACATGGAATGAGTTGTGAGAAATGGCACAAGCTGAACTGCCTGGCATGATTGCCTGGTTGTTTGAGGGCCTATGCTTTAAAGGGTGATAAAGGAAAGAAGAGGTTTGAACAACTGATCAACATCATGGCACACGGGTAGTAACCCATAAGTTCTCCGTTCTTCTATTAACTCAAGTCTGAGCCCGAAGAAGCTCAGCACAGTGCACAGGCTCTGTAACACCGGCAAGGATTCTGAAATACTTTGGGTAGGTTTTCAACTCCAAATTTTTCCCGGGCAAGGCCGTTAGGCTACTCTTTTCGATTTCCAACTGCCAAGGGATTTTTTTACGTTCGCAACAGTGCACACGAGTCCAAGTCAACGTAAAAAATAATCCCAGCCCTTATCGGGGTTTGAACCCGGAACGTCTAGGACTCGAGGCAGACACCACACCTCAAGACCACACAGCTCCCAAAAGAAAGAAGAATTATGTTCTTATAGAGCCATGAACATAGAGGACACTGACTGAACAGATGCTGTATTTGCGCATACAGATATTGGTCCTTGGATATGAACTTCTACAGCTTGTTTACACAAACCCCCAAAAATAAAACGCACACACAGATGCACGTTACCGACCTACACATGCGCACTGCACCCCCCCCCCCCCCACCCCCACACCATGCATGCACATACATAAATGCACATTTCTAAGATGTTACTTTCAGGGTCAGATGCAAGAAATGTATGCTCAGATGGTGTATAAAGATCGTAAAATGATGGAACTGAATGCCAGAATTCTGGAACAAGACAAACGGGTGATGGACTTGCAAGAGTTTGCCGGAGAGAAAGATCAGGTGATACGAGGCAGAAACAAGGTTGTTGAGGTGAGCATTTTCATTACATGTAATCATTTTTCTCCTTCAGGACACACACTTGACAGACAGATGGACAGACACACAGACACACACACAGGCAGCCACAGACATGACAGACAACAGACACGACAGACATTACAGAGTTGAAGTGTATCTGTCTGGGAGGTGAGGACCAACAGTCTGCATACAAACAAGCCAGATCTGAACCAAAGTCCAGAAGTGGACAAACGATGCTGGAGTTTACATCCAGTGAATGCTTAGAAGAAAAAGATATAACACTGATCTAACTTCACTTTGCAGGTATTAAAAAATTCTCTTCAAAAGGGGCAAAGCTTTCTAAGATCAAGCACCGTAGATTAGTTAAAATTTTCTGATAAAGACAGATCTGTAAATTTGCCTAGAATGCTCCTGTGACACTTCTCAAAACCAAGAACTAACCTGATTTCACTAATATTATCTCAGTCTTGAGTATACGTTTGTCTTGTATTTCTCATTTTGCTGCTGCTGCTCTCGTTCTGCTGCTGCTCCTCCTTCTTCTGCTGCTGCTGCTGCTCCTCATGCTGCTGCTGCGCCTCCTTCTGCTGCTGCTGCTCCTCCTTCTACTGCTGGTCCTCCTCCTGCTGCTGCTGCTCCTCCTGCTGCTGCTGCTCCTCCTGCTGCTGCTGCTCCTCCTGCTGCTGCTGCTTCTCTTTTTGCTGCTGCTGCTTTTCCTTCTGCTGCTGCTCCTCCTTCTACTGCTGCTTCTCCTTCTGCTGCTGCTGCTTCTCCTTCTTCTGCTGCTGCTGCTCCTCCTTCTGCTGCTGCTGCTTATCTTATTGCTGGTGCTGCTCCTCCTTATGCTGCTGCTGCCTGCACTCTTATTGCTGCTGCTGCTTCTCTTATTGCTGCTGCTGCTTCTCTTATTGCTGCTGCTTCTCCTTCTGCTGCTGCTTCTCTTATTGCTGCTGCTGCTTCTCCTTCTGCTGCTGCTTCTCTTATTGCTGCTGCTCCTCCTCCTTCTGCTGCTGCTGCTCCTTCGGCTGCTGCTGCTCCTCCTCCTGCTCCCTGGATGTCTCAGTGGAGCACAAACCCTCAACCTACCCACGCTAAATCATCCTATCCTTTGCTTTGCGTGTTGCTCACCAAATGTCCTTCCCATAATTTTTTCTACCTTCATATTCTTACTCCCTTCTCCAATTTTTTGTCCTGCCTGCCTTTATTTCTTTGGCCTTGTGGGTTCCAATGCAGGGACATAGTTATATTGTTGAGCTCGTGGTGTGGGTTCTGGGACCCCAGTGTGGGGGGGGGGGGATCTACTGTTCCTTAACACGCATGTTTTAAAAAATGACTAATTAAGGAAGTTGTTGTGCATCTGCCTGATAGGCAAAGAACCAGCAGTTTGTATACAGACCTGTAAAATGGATTTGTATGCAAAACCCAAGTGCTGGAACAAGACTGAAGTCCTGAACTTTCCACCACAGTTTACAGTTGTTAAGCATTTCTTCTTTCTTCTGCCTTTCTAGCCCCCAATGAAGCATAGGCCATCAACCAACTCAGGCCAAGTTGTTCTATCCTTTGCTGTTGCATGCAGCTCTTCCCAGGTCCTCCCCATCTTTTTAACTTCATTCTCCAGCTCCCTTCGTTGTGTTTTTTGCCTTCCTTTTTCCCCATGCCCCTGTGGATTCCACTGCAAAGACATTCTAGTTATATTGTTCTCCTGTTTTCTCAATGTGTGTCCTATCCAACGCCAGCGTCTTTTCTTCACCTTTTGGTCCACTGAAGCTTGCTTAGTTCTCTCCCAAAGCTCTACATTATTGATTTTATCATACCATTTAATTTCCTCTATTCTGCGCAGGCACCAGTTAGTAATGTCTGTAGTTTATTAGTAATTGCCTTAGTTGTTCTCCATGTTTCTGCCCCATACAAAGGCACTAAGAAGAAGGAAGTTGTTAAGAAAGTTTAGAGTGTAAGTGACCATAATATAACTTCCTCTTGGCAGGTATTACAGAATTCCATTAAAGAAAAGGACCAAGCCATCCAAGATCAAGCACTGTTGATCAGTAAACTGACAGCAAGGGTAGAAACAACCAATGAGAAAGTGGACGAGGTCACCGAGCAGCTGCGGCACAGAGAGCAAGAGCTCAAGTCTGAAACCGAGAGGTTTCACATCAAACTGACGGAATCGCAGAAGTATTTTGAAGAAATGTTGAAAGATATGGATGATGAAACAAAAAGGTGATAACAATTTTGTTGGTGACTTATAAGTATAGTAATTAGCTATAATTTGTTGAATATATTTAATGATCAGTGAACTGTAGTTATTCATTATTAAATGCCAAATCAGACAGATTTCACTTATGAGTGCATGAATCACATCATCAGCACCTAACACTACATGTCGTTTGGTCACCAGTTGCTGTTGATGGTCAGTTGTAATGGACTTCATAGTTGCATGCCAAAGGCCTTTCCAGTCAGTCAGGTTCTGCATTCACATATTTTTTTGATCTGCTCTCCTCTTCCCCTGTACTAAGCCTTGTAATATTGTTTTTGGGAGGCTGTTAAGATCTTATTACATGCCTGTAACATTGCATTGTCTATCTTTTCACTGCAGTTAAAAGAGGTTTATAATTTCCAGTGTGCTGGGTAATTGTATGGCAAACCTTGTCATTTGTGGTATGGACTGTTGTGATGTTTACTGAATCATATGACATTTAAAGAAATGTTAAAAGATATGGATGAAGAAGCAGTTAAAGAAATGCTGATGAATGTAGAACTAAATGAAAAGATTTTTTTCCTTACGTATTTTAACTCTTTTTGTCACAAGCAATGTACCGTGTGTGGTCAGCTTGTGTCTATGGGTATCAGTGCAGCACAAAGTATGATATTATTTATTTCCTGTTTGGTCTGTGTGTAACAAAGAAATCTGGCCAAATATTTTTAATGCAGCACAATATGTGCTGTGGCTTTGAAAGTCATACAGTGCTGCCCTTTTCACTGTGATTATTACACAAATAGGGTTTCTCTTAAAAAAATTATGGGATTTAAACAGTTACTAGATTTATTTGTAGGGTTTATTTATTGCTATAAATCTATTTATTGCCTCACAAACATCATCCTGTTCTGCTTATATGTCACACAGGGATGATTTGCTTAGTTCTATTCGATCCAATCAACTGACTGGGGGCTTTCTTTGAAGTCGGAGTGCATTTTTTCCTGAGAGGTAAGGACCCAACAATCTGCATACAAATAAGTCAGATCTGTAAAACAGATGTGCACGCAAAATTCAGGTTCTGGAGTTTATAGCCGGTGAACACGAAGAAGTAGAAGAAGATCACTATTGTTAAGGTTTCTCTTGGACATTTCTCTGTGAACTGCAATCAAATGATGTTTTGCCAGGATCTGTGTTTTTATTCCAAAACTTGTGTATCTAGATTGCGTGCAACCATTGAAGCCAAAGACAAAGAGCTAGGAGTGCGAGAAAATGACTTGAGAGAACTGATATCCAAGCATGAACGGGACATTGAGAGCATCATGAGCAAAGGAAATGTCAACCTGCAGGACCATGTTGTTCAGATGCTGGAGAACAAACTCAGAGATACCAATGATGTTCTAGAAGGCAAGGTAAGAAAGAATGATAAGCTTGAAGCTTGGTTGTGATGACATTTATGTTTCTGTATCTTCAACTCATAAAAGCCCCTAACTTTTGTCTATTTACAGTCAGTGAAAAGCAAGCCCCTGATTGCAGATACAGCCAATAATTTTCAACAGTATCTTACATCCATAAATGAAGAATGTAAATCAAATAATATGAGAATCAACATCGAAAAGACAGAAGTAATGACAATAGGAAGAGAGAAGCAGATTTAAACATAGCATTAGAGCATACATATATTAAACAGGCATCTGAGTTTAAATATCTTGGAACAACATTCACTGAAGATGGTAAATTGGACAAAGAAAATTTTATCGGATGCAGTAAAGCTACTAGGTCCATGTGAAAAATGCCAGTCTTCACCGGGGACCTCCAGAGCTCGAGATATTATGTTGCATTGGGTATCTAACCTTCTATACTTTAGATAAATAAAAGAACTTGCAAATATGAGATGGAAAGTATACAAAAATAATTTCGTAAAAAAATATTTGACGGGAATTTTTTTTTTTTAAAAGTACGCTTCATAAAAAAAGCCTTTCACTTGGAATTTGTATGCCACTTGCATCATGTATCTTGCAAATTATTGTGTGGTGAAGGTTGTGCTAGCTGTTGCTCTCACATCAGCAAAAGAACTACAGATATCTTTATGTTGAGTTGCACCAGTGTGGGCCAGTGTCTATCCATAACATGATTCTTCACCTTTGTCTTAAAGCTCATGTGGTGTTTGTAGTCATGTCTATCCACAGCCTTCTTTCTCGTATACTTTCAGTCAGTTCTGACACAGATGATCTTCCGTATCATGATGTCAAACTGTAGCATCTTCTGTCTCTGCCCCCCTCTGTCTGTTTTCCTCTTTTACGTTTTCATCATCACGATGTTCTGCAGTTGTCTCCCTCTGGTACTGTGACAGAAGAATCTTAATTGTGTCTTTGTCCAATGAGCAATCAGTTCTCGTCAAGAGTCAGTCTGTGGGTCAAGACTTTGTTAATGTTTTTAGCTGTCCTTCATTCACCTATAAAACATTTCTGCAGCTTTTACATATTTTCTCTGAATGTGGTAACTTCGTTTCTGTATATCAGGATTGGCACTATATAGCTCTAAAGAATGATTTTTCTTGGTTGGTCTTTACCTGAATAGGAATGCAAGTTGCACCGGGCTGGTGTGTAGCTGTTATTGGTGCCATGATTGTAAGTTCGTTGGAGGTTGAACAGAGTATCTTTGATCTGCTTTGTTGGTCTGTTGTCCATTTTGAGATTTTTAAATCTCAGGATGGTATGATTAACCTTTAGGTAGCAGCCTGGAGTGGTCAGACTGATCGATCAATATTTTCTGAGTTAACAAAGAAAGACTGCATACAGCTAACATGTTTATAACTGTTTGTTAATCCTGTGTTCCAGATCAAAGTCATCACAATTCTTCAGAAGGAAAGCGCAGAGAAAGAACGTGAGCTCACAGAGAGTAGAGAAACAATGAGGATGCTGAAGGAGAAGTTGCTGGTTGTGTCTGAACAGATGATGCTATTGCAGGCCAATTTTGTTGACATGGAAACTCAGTGGAAGGAGGAGAAAACTCGATTAGAAAACAGAACCAAGGACACTGCAGAGAAGCATGAAACTGAGGTAGAGGAGTACTTTTATTTATGACTTCTTCGCTGTTTTCTTTACCTGATATTTGATTAATCTTTTTAGAATCTGAGAGGGCACTTAAGTGCAGTTGGTTGTGATCCTACATGATTGTTAACAGTTTTGATTGTTCATCACTTCTGTTTTCTGATTTGTGAGAGATCAAGGTAGATTTTTTTTTTGGGGAAATGCTTGTTTGTGTGTGTATACATCTCCCCCAAGACCAGGACTGCCTAAAATGGCCACCATGAAACAAGACGTTTACTGGAAAATAAAGATGACCATGTGATGCCGACCACATTTTTTGATTGAGTTGAGTTGAGTCAAGAATTGACATCACAGCACTCAGGGCATTCCCATGTCCTCATCTTCAGCAGCCAGCACAGAGTTCCAATACTTCTTCTTCTTCTTCTTTTTTCACCGGCTGTGAATTCCGGTGGAAAGTCCCGGTTAATCGTCCACTTGGACTAGTGGCTTTTACCAGGACCTGAGTAATGCATGTACAACTGTTTTACTGGCTTTTTCCGTTTCCTGCCTCACGGGCAGAAGTACTCCGACTTCGAGGGAAGACGTCAGGCCTATTTCTAGGATGACTGTGGCCATTGTTTTGTGTGGGTTGAGATGTTGCCTTATTTGTGTTGTGTCCTCTTTGTTCCTTTATCTACAGGTGTTGCCCCCGGAGTACCCCCTTTGGGACAGCCCTGTGTGGAACGGTTAGCCCTCAAGGAAAGGCAGGGGCAGATCATGGGCATTCCCCGCCATCCAAGGGGGCTTCTATAAATGCAGAGCTGACACATGACGCTCTGGTTCTGGGCTGACCCCAAAAATCGCTATGTCCTGCACGTTACTGCTTAACCTCACAACCGTATTAGGCCTCCCGCTCGACACGGGCTGAGCCCTCAGGAGATCAACTGGGAGCAGCCCGAGGGTTCTGGACTTTTGTGACCACACAGATAGGTACATTCTTTTTCGTTGCACACTTGACATCTCTAACGTGCCGTTAGCACGACAGAATGAAGACAGCTCTGGTAATGCTCATTTGAGACAATATCCATGTTGAACGACGAGGATGTGCAGCAGGAGTCTTGCATGAAGTTCCGTAAAACCAGAAAAGTGAAGGACTGGCACTCGAGTGACGTACAGAGTTAGCTGTACCTCACGCCTGTGACAGAAATAACCGCGCCACAGTTCCAATACTAATGGTACCAGTCACAATCTAGTTATATGTCCATCTTGCCATTCCTTTGAGTGTAGGGAGCTGGCCAGACCCTCTGGTTACACCTAGATGCCTCATTCTCTCCAGGCCATCATAATCTTCTATATCTACTGATTCTGTTGCTTGTTCTGAAAGGGCCTTGACCACATCTGCCTTTTCATGTATCAGTTCACCACCCAGTGGTTCAGATCCAGCCAGTCAGCCTGTTCATTACCCACCACACCAGCATGGCCTGCAGAAAAGATCCAATGTATGCGCACTACGCGTGACATTTCCAGTGAAGCTTGCCACTCTGCTTGAATCATCCATGTCCTCACCTTTCTCAGGATGCTTTCAGTGTCTGTTAAAATTACGACATGTGTACGCATCTTGTTCTCTAGCCACCAGAAAGCTGCAATTACCGCCTCCTCCTCCATTCTCATGCTAGATGTGGTGTCGTAGGCTAGGCTGTCTTGCACTAAAGATTTTCCATTGGCTTTCGCTACGAACCTCCAGGCACTTCTCTTTCCTCTCAACACTGAACCATCTGTATAGATAATTGTCATGAATCAACTGTAGGACTTCCACCTCCGTAGCGCCCGCTCTTGATCTATTGCAGGGCTATTCAGCTGGTGGCCTACAAGCTGAATCTGGCCTGCTGAAGCCTAGCAAGTGTATCAATGATCTTTCTTTGCTGTGACTTTGGTCTGCAGCCATTCCTATTTTAAACATTTTGGTCCCTGAGTATACTTTGTTGACTAGTCCTGATCTATTGAGTGATAATGGGTTCATAAAAGTAAGGGTGCATCACCATATACCCAGTGCATTAGCGGTGTGAAAGAGGTATTTGACTTTACTTTGTTTTCCCCCAGCTGTCGGAGAAAGATCTCCAACTGCAGACACTGCAGTCAACACTAAGCCAGTATGAAGCTGCCTACAGCCAAGCCCTGGAGCAGTACAGTCGCCTGCAGGAGCACTACCAGCAGGCAGTGGCTGGACACACTGAGCCTCAGCAGATCCAACAGGTAAGATCGTTGTGGCATTCTGTGTGTGGATTCTTTAAAAGATGTAATATTGGGTAACAAAGCTGTTAGTTTCTCCTTACGTGTTTTACATCCACATAAGAGATTTACATGGAATTAGAGATGAACAAACGAATGAACGAACAAACTTTATTTTCAAAGGGTCACAAATTAGGCAAGCCGGCCTGTCTTACATTCGGCCCTTCCAAACTCCCATCTTTTACACAGCAGTTGTATTTCATCGATAAAGCATGTTATGTTCATGTAATAATTTGCATATTATGAATATATGATAGCTAGGCAGTAAGCAGGCATCTGAGTTTAAATATTTGGGAGCAACATTGGCTGAAGGTGTTAGATTAGATGCAGAAATTTACATCCGATACTGTAAAGCAAACCAAGTGTTCGGACAGCTAGCTGCCCTTTTACAACACAAGACAGTCCCAATTAGCACAAAGAAACATCTCGTTCAAAGTATATTCATTCCAACCCTATACTACTGTTGCCAGACATGGTCACTCAGAGCAAACCAGACCATAAAATTAGTAACCATGGAAATGAGATGTCTGAGAAAGGCTGCAGGAGTGACTATAAGAGGCAAAATCAGTATTGAGGTTATAAGAGAACAAGTTGGTACAGAATCAATTCTAAATTACACACAAAGACAGCAAATGAAATGATTTGCACACTTAGAGAGAATACCTTGTGATGCCATACCATATAAGGCATGCACCAAAAGAGAAGGACAGAGCCTAAGGCAGACCAAGAACAAGTTTGAAAGATAACATCAGAGAAACCCTACAGCAGCATGATGTGTGTCTAGGATTGAGGCGGTCAGGAAAGCAAGAAGCAGAGCCTACATCCCCCTCGACACCCGAAATGGTAAAATAGGAAGTGAAGAAGAAGTAAAGATAGCTGGGTTTTTACAATTTTTTTTTATGTTAGATAATTTCCTAAAGCTTAGCTGAGTAAAGATGACCACATCCATTTGGGGCAGATTTGGCCACATGGCATACAAGGCTTATGATAGCGGTTTTATAATGTTCTTGTGCCAGATAATATCTTGATAATTCCTGTAGCTTAGGTAAAGTGGCATAAACGAGCATCAGTTGTATCAGAAACACATAGGCCTGATGAGGAACATTATTGCGTAAGCTGCTTGATTATATTGATGACTGCTGAGGTATCTTCAAAGCTTTGAGCCAGCACATATACCTCCCAAAAGGCATGCATTTAAATCTGCTTCCAGATCACTTATCAAGGGAAAATACGAGGAACAAACTAACAGTAAACATCCACAAGACCCCATCAGTAAACTCAACAGAAAGCAACAAACAACAGTTTTCTGTCTATGAACAGGACACTGCAGGCTCAACTATCACATGCATAAAATAAAGATTGCACAGTTTCCACAGTCAGCATGTGGTCAAACAGGACCAAAAACACTTGAGCACATTCTGCAGACCAGCCCACTCTACTTAAAACTTTGAAAAGACACCTGGCCTCAAGAGCAAAGTGTGCAGAGCAAGCTGTGTGGAACCATGAAGGACCTGCTACTGACATGCAAGTTTTATAGAGGCAACCCACCTGATGGTCTGATCTGAGCATACAAAACCAAACACAAAGAAGAAAAAGAAATCTGCTTCAAGGCATATTGTTTCTTCTTCTTTTTTGTTCACTGGCTGTAAGCTCTTGCGGAAAGTCCTGATTGTTCCTCCATTTGGACTTTGGCTTTGTGCCAATGCCATGTTTTGCATGCGCATCCGTTTTACTGGCTTAATTGTGTGCAGTATGTTGCTCCTTGCCGCTTGAGCAAATGCATTTCAACTTCAAAGGAAGCTCCCAGTTAGTCAACTCTTACAACGTGCTTTTTTGGGTAGGCAGTGGGTCTGTTTTTGTTTTCTCCACAATGGGGCCCCTTGAACCTACACGGGGAGGCATATTGTTTAACTCAGGTACCAAACAACGCTAGTTTCAAGCGACCTATATTTTTCTGAACCCCTTATGGTCTATTCATCAATGTCAGTAATCCACTCTTGTACTAGTTGTTACTTCAACGCCCTCTGTCTATGTTGTTGTTATATCTTCACTTGAGGCTCAGATATTTATTGCTTAAAGGAACATTGCAGAGTGATATGAATGGAAGTAAGATCTTTTTGGTACTGAAAGAGTTTGTTTAATTGACCTAGGCTCCCAGGTCGATACCGACTAAAATGTAGGCCAGAAAATGTCCTGGAAAGTAAAGGTATCCGATATGATGTTGACATCACCCATAGAGTAACAGCTGGTCTGTACAAGTAAGGCACTGTTAAGTTAACTAACTCTGCCCTTATCCATTTGCTTGAACTTATTTCATAGGCATTATAATTCAATGTTTCTATTGTCAAGAGTTTGGTGTTCTTTGGTAAAATCACTTTATCTGAATAATTATAGGTCACGTCTTCACTGGCTAGTGCTGCAGATCAGCAATCAGAGATTGACCGTTTGAAAAATGAACTTGAGGACTCACAGAGGATAGTCAGCCAACTGTCACTGCAGGTAAGTTTGTTGTATTTTAGTGTTTTAAAAGTACTGTATTTTTCTGAGTATAAGATACGTTTCCCAGATTTTGTAAGTTTAAAATTGGGGGTCAGTTGGTATATGAAATGTGTTTAAAATATTTATTTCCTAATTTTGGGCTTTAAAAAAAAACTAACAAAAAAGGTGGGGGAGGGGGAGGGGAGGGGTGTCTTATTCACAGAAATATCTGGTAGATAAACATTTAAATTATGTTGTATTTCTGTAGACTTCTTTTTTTCCACATATTTTTGGCAGTTGAAAATTCTCAACTTGGAAATGCAGTTTTTTTTAAAAAATCCATTGAGAAATCTCATCTTATGGTAAATGAAATGTGTTTAAAATATCTATTTCCTAATTTTGGGCGTTAACTGGGGGGGGGGGGGGGGGGGGGGGGGGGGGGGGGGGGGGCTTATGCACAGACAAATCCAGTACGTAAACATCATTCAGATGATGTTCACATATTTTTGGCAGTTGAAAATTCTTAACTTGGAAATGCAGGGTTCTTTTCCGTTGAGGAATCCCATCTGGAACTTTAAAAAAAAATCTATTACCCAGGCAATGCAGGTGTGTGCAGACCACTTTGTATTGGTTTTGACAGTGATAACTAGAGCTGACCATTCAGTGAACAGTAGAAAACTACTGAATTACCTGGTGAAATTACAAGCAGCCAAAAAACTGCTGGGGTTGGTTCCGCAACGTCTTGTAAAGGATACTCAACTAACTATGCAGGAGTCCATAGCTGCCTAGCGTCACACAAAACACAAACTCTTTGGCTCCAGTGACATTCCACTGGGGTCTGTAAAATCTGCACTCTTGAACTGAATGGTGCATATACCCATTGCTCCCCCACCCCAACAAGAAAGTCATAAAAGGCGACTAATTAGGGGTGTTTCCTTTTAAGTCAGTGCATCTGACTGAGATCTGAGGAACCAACAGCCTGCATACAAACAAGCCAGATTTGTTAAACGGACATGCATGCAAAATCAAAGTTCTTGAAGAAGAAGAAGAAGGAAAAAGAAAGAAATATTAATACACACAAACTTTGACTAGAAAGCTTATCTGAGTGAATAGAAAAGACTAAAATCAGCACACATCCAAGGAGTGACTGCAGTGGAGCTGATATTTAAAAAAAATTCATGTCACAAAATATTTCAATTGTATTTAGTAAAGACATTGGTCGAAACATTCAGTTGAATTTGTGCACATCTTTTCCATTTCCTCCATTGATCTTTCTAGTTACATTTTGTGTTGTTTAGCATTTACTGAGTTTGCTTCGCTTATTGGTCATGGTAACATTCAGGTGTTCTCAATTGTATTTAGTTTAATGAACTTACTGTAGGGTATTTTCTTAGAAATAAGGTGGCCAGTGTAGTAATCATCATCATAAACCACTTCTGCCATTAGGCGCTGTGGGGAGGAATAATTTGCGATCCAGTGCACGTTGGCTGCCACTGGCTATTGTCATGCCGTGAAGGCGTATAGTGTCTTGAATGTTGTCGATCCATATTTTCCGTGGCCGTCCTCTTGCTCTTGTAGCTGATCGTCTGAGATGTAGGGCTTGTGATGGTATTTGATCTTGCTGCATTCTAACGAGATGGCCAGACCACTTGATCTGCTGTTTCTCGATGAATCTAGTACAAGGTGTTGTTCCCACAGTTTGCCTGATAGTTTCATTATTAACGCGATCTCGGATGGTTGGGTTGGCTGCTTTTTTCAGGCACCTCATCTCGCAGGTGGTGATTTTGTGTATATGGACTTTAGATAGTGTCCATGTTTGGCACTGGTAGCCTAATGTTGGAATGAATATGCTGTTAATTATCTGTCTCTTTGCACTTACAGTTATGCTTGGATGTCTTAATAATGGTGACAATTGGTATATAAATGCACTTGCTTTCTGACATCTGGTTTCTATTTCTCTGTCACTTCTTCCATCTTCTGTGATCATACTTCCTAGATATATAAACTCCCTAACTTGATTCAGAGCAGAACCATTCAACTGTGTGTGTAGTGGGGCAGGTTCTACTAACTTGCACTGTTTCGGTTTTGTTTGCATTTTTCTTCATGTTGTACTTACTGTATGCTGAGTTTAACCTGTTAATGTGGTCTTGCAGTCTATCTTCTTCAGGGTAAAACAAGCACTGGTCGTCAGCAAATAGTAGTTCGTTTAATGTGGCTGAATCGATAACTTCTCCTGATATATGTACTTCCTCATGATTATAAAGATCTTTGTTGTCTATTGTACTGGCCACAAAATTTAGTTAAGTTTCTTTTGAACATAACATAATAGTATTGTTATATGGCATTTAACTTTTTCAAGATTGTATGATTGTATTTCATATTGTTGTTTGGAAAAAATGTGTTTATGATCCCTTTTTGTAAAACAAATATTTTTTGTTTGTCTACTAAATTAATACTTTGAAGTCATAGCCTTAAAGGTGAAGAACCGAGTCTGCATACGAATAAGCCAGATCTCTAAAATGAATATGCATGCACATTTCTGGAACAATACCAAACTCCAGAAGTGGATAAACAACCAGAACTTTCTGCTGCAGTTTGCAACTTTCTTTTACAGTTTGCAGCTGGTGAATGCGAATTAGTAATAGTTTGCTCAGTGTGAATGAAATGTATAATTCGTAAATTCCTGTGTACGTTTAGGTTAAAGAGCTCGAGTCTGCTGCAAAAGGAGCAGTTGTGGTGGAAGAAAGTACAAGTAAAGGAGACACCAAGCTACTGAAGATGAAAGCACAGCTGACCAGTAAAATTAAATCTTTAGAGAAAGAGTTGCAAGAGCTAAAAGAGGTAATTATCGGTACTGTTCTATACATAAGAATCCATAATTTTGAGAAAATTAAATTTTGAACTTGATATTCTAGAAGAAATGCTGTTTGCGTGAAACATGTATCTATCATAAGATTATGTTTATATATTTTTACAAGGTTTATTTGATTTTTTATCTGTCTAATGTTGAATATTGAATCAAGAATCGACAACATAGCACTCAGGACACTCCCATAAGCTCTCTGTCCCCATCTTCAGCAGCGAAGATTTTGTATTCTAGTGCCACCAGTAACTGTCAGATTATGTATCCGTCTTGTCTTTCCCCTGAGTATTGAGTGTTGGCCAGATCCCCTGGTAACTCCTCGCAGCGCCATTCTCCTCAGACCGTACTTATCTGTTTGGACCTCTGCTCTGTTCAGCCGCTGTCAAAGGGCCCTCACAGCATTTAACTTGTCATACATCAGTTCACTACTGAGCGGTGCAGAACCAGCCAGTCTATCTGCCTGCTCATTTCCCAACATTTCAGCCTGACGTGGAGAAAATATGTGTCTGGTTTTTGTTGTACCCCTCCATTCATCTTCTTGTATCTGTCAGTGATTCTGTCTTTCTGCCTGTGCTTGTTTATACCTCTCTGTGGCTGTGTTCTTCTCAAAACTTACCCACATAGGACTGCATGTTTCACCTGACTGGTAAAGCCGTTAGGGGTGCCCTAATTATAACTTCTCTCTAGGTTGAACTGGGCATCTGGAATCTGCCTTGTTGGTCTGCTTTCCAGACATTTACAAATCTCAGGGTGGTGTGGTGGATCCTTAGGTAGCAGCCTGTAAGGGGCGAACCGATCGACCAGTCATTCTTCTGCCTTTACCCACCACTAAATCTTCGGCTAACTCACACTAAACCCTTTGTATACTTATGCATGTTTGACTTGATTTGCATGTTTAAATGTGCAGAACAGCCAAGTTATTATTGTTGTTCATGTATATACACAACAGTCAATTTATGATTGTTGTTCATGATTATTTATACAGAACAATTAATTTAGGACTGTCTGTTGTTCATGTATATACAGAACAGGAAAGTAATGAGTGTCTGTTGTTCTTGTTTATACAGAACAGTAAAGTTACTGATGAAACAGCTTCACTGAAACAAAAAATAACAGAACTGGAGAAAGAAAATGAGGATTTGCATGCAAAACTGGTTGATTTTGATGATAGCAAGGCAACAATAGGTGAGCATTTTCAGAACTTTCAGGAATAAATAAACCATACATCTAATTTCAGTGTTGATTTTAAGAATCCCTTCTTATAGTCCTAACCATCTGCCCTGGTATTCATGTCTGCTCACAATCTTCTGTCTCATATATTTCTTACAGTCCATGCCATATGGCGTTGGTAGTCATGTCTATCCACAACCTTCTGTCTCATATGTTCTTATAGGCTATGCCATGTGGCATTGATAGTCATGTCATCCACAACCTTTTTGCCATCTGTACTTTCATTCAGTTATGACATTGATGATCTTCCATGACATGATGTCTGACTATTCAGCATCTTGTCTCCCTCTGCCTCTTTTCTCCTCCAATTTTTCCACCATCACTATGTACTCCAGTTTCCTCCCTCTTTTGACATGACCTAAGAATGTAGATTGTCTTCTTCTAGTTTGCTTGCTTGCTTTGCTGGAAAAAAAGTTTTGTTTAGCCAGCATCTCTGAAAGGGGAGCTTTAGGTTATAATTGTGACCAAGTTATGTGCACCATATAAAACAGCTCAGCACTGCACGCTGCCAAGAGCCCTGTAAAGGTCTCCTGCAGTGTTGATATGATCAGAGGAGACAGACCCAAATACTGTCTTGACTGGTGATGAACTCTTCTACCATGGAGCTAATGTCTCCTTCTAGACCAGCGATTCTCAACCTACCGCTTGCAACCCCCTTTTTTTTTGGGTGGAACAAACATTTCACAAGGGTCACCTAAGTCTATCAGAAAACACATATGTATTGAAGTTATGAAGTAGCTACAATATTAATTGTATGGTTTTCGGTTGCCACAACATGAGGAACACTGTAATAAAGGGTCGCCACAGCATATATTGGCCACATTGAATGGCACCTATAAAAACGATGCAAGAAAGACAAATTTAAGAGCCCAGCAAGAAATTTTACACATGAAAAGATAATGTGAATCAGTTTGTTGGAAGGTGCCGTTAAGATTAGTATAAATTGTAGGAGTTGCACAGCAAGCAACCTTTACTATGGACCAGTTGGGTGACTAACTTTCTGCTATCGGAGTATCTATATTTTGCTTTTAACAGTTTAATTTCTCTTGCAGTTGGAAGCTGCTGTGGTGTAGCAGCTAGACGTTCCCCATGAATCTAAAGGTTGTGGGCACGGGCCCTCATGGAGCCGGACTTTTTTTCTTCTTCTTCAAAGTTAGCCTTGGCTCCAATGTTAACACAGTCTCAAATGGGTACCAGGTAAAGTCCTGGGAAGTAAAGACGGCAGGCGTGATGTTGACCACACCACCTGCTGAGTGCTGATTGGTCTGTAAAATATAGGTCTAGCTCTGTATGTCAGTACGCCCGAAGGCGTGAAAAGGGGGTCCTTCATTTTCTCTTACAGCTGGCTTAATGTGAATTTTACTTGTTTATTCTTATGTGTTAATTCTGTGCAGTTGAGCTGAGGGCCCAGATTGATGAACTCCAGACAGTTGTGGACACAGTTCATGATCAGAAAGCTAACCTTCAGAAAGAACTTACTGCAGCCAGTGATGAGAGGCTAAAGCTCAAGCAGGAAGCCACAGATCTCAAGACTTCCCAAGACTCAGTGAGTATAAAAGATGTCTAATTCCTGGTCTTGGTTCTGTGTCATCATTATCTTGTGGTAGGTTCTTTGCAGAATCTCTCTCTCACCATGGTCTGCCTGAAAGAAACTCAGTCTCTCGCCAGCTCTCCTGCCTCATGCACTTATATACATGGAGTCACTTATATCCTTTGCCCATCTTCGTGTTGGTTGGCCCCTGTTCATCCACTGTGGTACCATGCCTTCTGCTATTGTTTTTTCCAATCTGCTGTGGGGCTTGATATGTCCAAAATATTTCAGTTTCAGAGACAAGATGCAACTAGGGTTCTGGGACAGGACTAAAGCCCAGAAGTGGACGAGCAAATAGAATTTTCTGCCGGAGTTTACAGCTGGTGAATGGGAAGAAGAAGAAAAAGAAATTTTCTCCATTAATTTTAGGTATTTTATTGGCAACAGACTTTAACTCAGCACTAGGGAAATGTCATTTTGTAATACAACAGTTAAATATATCTCTTGTTGCTCTCAAGATCACTAGTTAAAGGGAGTGTGTTACACATAGTTATGTACATATCAGGAGAGACAGATTCTATCAAATTTTTTGAGATTTATCTACCCATGAATTGGTTTTTGTTAAAGAATTTTGCTATTGCACAACCTTACAAAGGATTGTCTGGCTCTTTATGATCTCTCGCTATCTTAGGATTTTTAACACGCTGAACTTGCACACAGACCTTCTGGTTTTATTTATTCTTGTGTAACTGAAAACTGGCAGTTTTTAAAATCATTTAATTAAACTGAATTTTTGTGTGTGCTGAAAACAATTTAATTTTAAAAAAAAATGTGTACAGAAAATCTTTTCGTGGTAAAATGTCGTTTATTAAGGGAGACATCCTTGATTCATGTTTACAGCAAGACCAGTCAGATAGAGTTTCGTCACTGTCAGCAGAGTTAGAAGCTTTGCAAACAGAGTTAGAGCAAGCAACTACCAGAATTACAGAACTGGAAATCAGCAAAGCAGAACTGGAAGCGAAGTTGGCACAACTGACAGAACAAAAAGATGGTATGTAGATATTGTTATAAATGTTATTTCAGTGATCAACAGCGTTTGAGAAGGTGAGGATATTTAGGTTTAAACCAGCTTAAGAAGAACGAGCGGATGACTTCTTCTGCATTCACTCTTTATAGGGCGGTTGACACATTGTGTTGTCATTTACAGCTAGGCAGTGATATCTGCATCTTTCAGCCCAACACATTCAATTTCAGGAAATCCCTAATTAGTCGCCTTTTGGGAAATGCTTGTTAAGGAGCAGTGGGTCTGTTGTTTACCTTCCCTCTTACCGCCCCCTCTCATCAAACTGGGGCTTCAGGACCTTCACAGGGACCAGGGATTTAACATTTGTCCTTGTAACGTTTGAGAAAAGATAAACATCTCTGTCAGAAGATAGAATGTTTAGTTCTTCATCTGTATGATACTTAGTTTTGGACTGTTTACGCTATGCCCATTCACAGCATAGCTGTGATTTGTGCACCTTTTGTCTAACAAATGGAGAGCTGAAACTCAATGTTCTAGCATTGGGTTCACCCAAGGAATAGTCAGGTCTAAATGGTTAATTCTGCTTTGTTTACATTTGTTAGATAACAACACTCCCTAGGGCCCCATTGTGGGGAAAACAAGAATAGACCCACTGCCTCCCCAGCAAGCATGTCATCTGAGTCAACCAATTGGGAGACACACACATATAAGCTTGTAAAATAGATGTAAATGTAAACTTAGGCCTTGGCACGAAGCCAGACTCCAAATGGACGAGCAACTTGGACTTTCTGCCAGAGCTTACAGCCAGTGAACAAAGAAGGTGAAGATAACAACACCTGTTGTTTCAGTGCTGTAAACAGATTTATTCCATCTTTTTCAGAACTTGAGAAAGATAAAGCTGAATTACTTCAAGAGATCAAAACCTGGAAAGAGAAGGTTGAGCTTGAAAAACAGGCCAACCTAACACTTGAGAAAGCACATGAAGAACTCAAACTAGAGGTGAACTGTTGTTATAATGTTTTTTTTTTTTTTACTGTTATGTTCAGATTGTGTTTTGTTTTTGATCTGTGCAGATATTTATTTTATTGCTTTGGTTTGTCTTTGTTTGTAGTCTTACAGAAGTTTGTTCCTTATTGTGTAATTCATGTCATTGGTACTACATGTTTATTTGACTGGTAGATTTGGAGGCATTCATATTCCAGGCCATTTATGCCATTGAGTATTTAACTTACTAATTTTGTTAGGTCGTAGATTGGTTTGTTCAAAAGGCATTACAAGGACTCATGTCTGTGTACTCCTGGGATATGCAGGAGTCTGAGACAATGAATGAGCAGGTTATGTGGCTACAAAAGCAAAGAACACTCATAATCAATAAGGTTGACATTCTGAAGGCCATATATGAACAGATCCTGGTAGAAGATGCAATGTTAGATAAAAGAAATACAATTTAAGGTTTGAGTGAATTTACTATGTTGATTCTTAAATCTGCAATAAATAATCAGTAATAGTTCAGAAATGGGTGAAAATTGAATAACTCAATGGTAATAATTGTCATTTATTGAATTAACATTTGCAGAAAGATGAAATAAATGAACTACTCTCACAGCTGGCAAACCTTGAAGGACAACTGACTGAGGCAAATCAATGTCTGAATGAAGCAAAGGAAAGCCTGACACAAACAGAGGAGCAGAAGGTTAGTATGGTGGGCTTGCATGCACCTGCATGGGGATCCATTGATATTGGGAATCATCTTCTTCTTCTTCGCCTTCACCAACTGTACGGAAAGTTCTGGTTGTTCATCCACACCTGGAATGCAATCCTGCTCCAGAACCTGAGTGTTGTGTGTGCATCAGTTTTACAGATCTGATTCACTTGAATGCAGACTGTTGGTTCCTTGCCTCTCAGGCAGATGCACTCTGACTTCAAAGGAAGCTACCAATTAGTCGACTCTTACAACATGCTTTTTGGTAGGCTGTGGGTCTATTCTTGTTTTCCCCCACAATGGGGCCCCGGATACCACACAGGGTATATTGGGAATGTTATTTATGATTGATGATGTGAGGAAACAACAAACGAAGTGTCTTTATTTTCAAAGGGTCACAAATTGGGCACGCAGGCCCGTCTTACATTCAGGCCCTTCCAAACACAAATCTTTCATACAGCCAGAGTTTAGTTCTTATTTTAGGAGATGAAGGATTTGTTTTTTTCTGACCTGTGAGGCTCTAATGTGGTGCCATTTTAACACTTCATTTAAAACACGCTTGGGAAAGTACAAGCAGCCAGCATAAAACTTAAACTGTCTTCTAGCAGTGCTAAATCACACTGTCTTCTAGCAGTGCTAAATCACACTGTCTTCTAGCTGTGCTAAATCACACTGTCTTTTAGCTGTGCTAAATCACACTTGTCTTCTACCTATGATAAATCACACTGTCTTCTAGCTATGCTATATCACACTGTCTTTTAGCTGTGCTAAATCACACTGTCTTCTAGCTGTGCTAAATCACACTGTCTTCTAGCAGTGCTAAATCACACTGTCTTCTAGCTGTGCTAAATCACACTGTCTTCTAGCAGTGCTAAATCACACTTGTCTTCTACCTATGATAAATCACACTGTCTTCTAGCTGTGCTAAATCACACTGTCTTCTAGCTGTGCTAAATCACACTTGTCTTCTACCTATGATAAATCACACTGTCTTCTAGCTGTGCTAAATCACACTGTCTTCTAGCTATGCTAAATCACACTGTCTTCTAGCAGTGCTAAATCACACTTGTCTTCTACCTATGATAAATCACACTGTCTTCTAGCTGTGCTAAATCACACTGTCTTCTAGCTGTGCTAAATCACACTGTCTTCTAGCTGTGCTAAATCACACTGTCTTCTAGCAGTGCTAAATCACACTTGTCTTCTACCTATGATAAATCACACTGTCTTCTAGCTGTGCTAAATCACACTGTCTTTTAGCTGTGCTAAATCGCATTGTCTTCTAGCTGTGCTAAATCAAGTCTTCTAACTATGCCAGATCACACTGTCTTCTAGCTGTGCTAAATCACACTGTCTTCTAGCTGTGCTAAATCACACTGTCTTCTAGCTGTGCTAAATCACACTGTCTTCTAGCTGTGCTAAATCAAGTCTTCTAACTATGCCAGATTACACTGTCTTCTAGCTGTGCTAAATCGTCTTCTAACTATGCCAGATCACACTGTCTTCTAGCTGTGCTAAATCAAGTCTTCTAACTATGCCAGATCACACTGTCTTCTAGCAATGCTAAATCACACTGTCTTCTAGCTGTGCTAAATCACACTGTCTTCCCGGTTGTGCTAAATCAGTCTTCTAACTATGCCAAATCACACTGTCTTCTAGCAATGCTAAATACACTGCCTTCTAGCTGTGCTAAATCACAGTCTTCTAGCTATGCTAAATCACAGTCTTCCATCTTTGCCAAATCACAGTCTTCTATCTATGCTAAATCGCAGTCTTCTATCTATGCTAAATTACATTGTCTTCTAGCTGGGCTAAATCAATCTTTTCTTGCTGTGCTAAATCACACTGTCTTCTAGCTGTGCTAAATCACACTGTCTTCTAGCTGAGCTAAATCACAGTCTTCTAGCTATGCTAAATCACAGTCTTCTAGCTATGCTAAATCACACTGTTTTCTAGCTATGCTAAATCACACTATCTCATGACTGCGCTAAATCACACTATCTTATGACTGCTAAATCACACTATCTTATGACTGTGCTAAATCACACTATCTCATGACTGCGCTAAATCACACTATCTTATGACTGTACTAAATCACACTATCTTATGACTGTGCTAAATCAAACTATCTTATGACTGCTAAATCACAATATCTTATGACTGTGTTAAACCAAACTGTCTTATGACTGTGTTAAATCACACTATCTTATGACTGTGTTAAATCACACTATCTTATGACTGTGCTAGATGACACTATCTTATGACTTTGCTAAATCACACTGTCTTATGACTATGTTAAATCACACTATCTTCTAGACGTGCTAAATCCCACTGTCTTATAACTGTGCTAAATCACACTATCTTCTAGCTGTGCTAAATCACACTGTCTTTTAACTGTGTTAAATCACACTATCTTTTGGCTATGCTAAATCCCACTGTCTTATAACTGTGCTAAATCACACTATCTTCTAGCAGTGCTAAATCGTAACTATCATTGGTACCTCAGCATTAGGAACTGAAGGCTTTCTTTGCCAGTGGAATAACCTGGATCAGCTAGCAGCTTGAGGAATCACTAGCAGTCTGATCACTGGAAGTGTGTTTTGGACACATTTTTCTCCATTATCGTTCTCCATTTCTTCCATTGTTCTCTTTGGATTATTTAGCTGCAGCATCCAATTTCATTCTGTTGGTAAACTGTTTTATGTGCTTGTTGGGATGTTTTTTTTGTGGGTGATGTTTACTATTTCAGTAAAAGAATTCTTGGATATGATGACTGTCATTGTGACATCTTCCATCAGATGTCATTGTCTGGCCTGGATCTTTATAGATGTTAATATGCCTGATATATTTTTTTTTTTAGCTGTAGATCAGGTTTAAAGATAGTGTTGTAGTTGATGTATACTGCTTTCTTGTTAATCTCTGGTGTTGTATTTAAATTACTTTTTAAATAGTTAATTCTGAGCATAACAGATTATCTGGTATGAGCAATCTGCCTTTGACTCCACAGGCAATTTTCTTTTCTACCCTCTTCTTTCTCCAATGTCTCATTTTCTTTTCCCACTCCTCTTTTATTTTGCTGCCTCCTCCTTTCCCTCTGTTTCTTCTCCTTCTTGAAATCGGCTAAGAACTTTTAGAGTGCCTTGCTCCAGTTTACATGATCATTGCAGTATTTGCATATAAAAACTTCCGGCTTCAACACAGCGCATTATCATTTTGGGTTCATATTACCTGCTCTTTACCTTCTCATTACCATCGTTGCCTCACCAGATAGGTAAAGATTTTGGCAATACAAAAGTATTTTGCATACTAAATGCCCACATGTGTTTGGTCATCAGACAAAGAATGTGGCATCAATTTTGAAGTGACTTTTTTAATTGCCCAAATCTTCTTTCACTTATACTTTACAGATTGTCTCTAAACATAAAATTGCCTAGTAAAACCTCATGACAGCCAATAAATGCTGGGATTGCTTTGCAAAGTCCTAAAAAAACATAGGCAGCTAACTTTTGCCACTTACTACTATTTTGGGTTTGGTCTGTCGACAAAATTCTAAGAAAATTATTTTTTCCTAAAATTACTATCTCAGAAACTGAGTGTGGCCTATACATGGGTAAATATGGTATATGCTTTTATACCGGAAGCAAAATGAAAGAGGAAAATAATTTGACGTTATTGAGTAACCGAAAATGTGTTGTGCCTTTTTACAGCATAACTTCCACCCTGTGTATTCTTTTTCTTATTCTTCATGATCACCAGTTAATTCCAGCGCAAAGCTCTGGTTGTTCATCCACTTCTGTACTTTAGTTTTCTTTCAGAACTTGAGATAGATCTGGCTTTTTATGTACAGAATATTGGTTCCTCGGCTCTCAGGCAGATGCATTTCAACTTGGAAGGCAACACCCCTAATTAGTCACCTTTTATGACATACTAGTTGTGGGGGAGGAGGGGGCAGTGGGTCTTTTCTGCGATTCTTCCCCCAAAATGGGGCCCTGGAAACCACACAAGGACCCTCAAGTATTAACAAGTAACGCTTTCTTATAGGCTGTTTGCATAACATGTAATGAGCATCTGTCTGCTGGGGATAACTATTAATTTTCAATGCCATACAAGCTTTATCTGTGTATCATAACTAGTTTGAGGATTTGTATTTACTAACTCTCCAGCCTAACTCTTTTGGTACCAGAGGATAGTTAAATTGTTTATAAATCATTGCATGATATGTTCCTCGGTACCCAAAGAGTTAAGTATTTACAGTTAAGCTTGCTTGTAACAGGGGTTGTAGGACAGCCTATTTTGTTTGCAGGTTGATATGAATGCCGAGCTGGTATCCACCATGGAGAAGGCAGCCATGCTTGAAGAGCAGGTAATTCTGCTGAAGACAGAGAAGCTGATGTTGGAAGAGCAGATAGCAACTCTGAAGTCAGATCTCTCTGCTAGCCAGTCTCAGCTGGAGTCCAACACTGAGAAAGTAGCCAGTCTTCAGAACCTGGTGACCATCTTGACAGAAGAAAAGGTGCAGCTACAAGAGCAGATAACTGCTTTGAAAACGGATCTCACACTTAGTCAGTCCGAACTGGAGGCCTCAAATATGCAGCTTGAGGCCTTAAAAGATGAGCTGGGTGGAGAAATTGACAAGTTACGGGCTAAGAATCAGATGCTTGTTGATGACTTGTCCGAAAAGGCTGCATCTTTAGAAAAAGTTACCAGTGAGTTGAAAACTGTCAAGGGGGAGAGTTTAGTTCTGCAGACATCTTTAGTGGAAAGCAAAACTTGTTCTCAAGAGCTTGAGCTTCAGGTAAAGCAGCTGATGAGAGAGATTGACATGACCAAAGAGGGACAGAATGAGCAAGGGAAAGAATACTCTGACAAACTACAGACATTACTTACTCAGCTCACAGAACTGGAAAATGAGCTCAGTGCTCAGCAGAAACATTCCTTTGAACAGCAAGAACACATTTCAGAACTGTCTGCTAATTTACAACGCAAAGAGAACGAGTTTAAGTCTGTTTGTGAAAGTTTAGAAGTCTTGAAACAAACTCTTGGAGCAGTACAGTTAGAACTTGGTGAAAAGGATGGTGAGTTGAAGGCAGCATTGGACAGTTTAGAGTTAGAAAAGACAGCTAGACTTAAGCTTGAAGATCAAATGGCAGATATTTCCAGTGAGTTTACTAATGTGAAAGAAACTCTTTCTGCAAGAGAGGCAAGTATAAAGTCTTTAGAGGAAGATAAAAATAGTTCTCTAGAATTATTGAACTTGGCCTTAGCTTCTGTGAAAGCTGAACTTGAAAGTGTGCTTCAGGAGAACAGTGAGCAGAGGTCAGTGTTAGAAAATAAAGATTCTGAATTGTTGATGTTAAGGCAGAGTTGTGATCAGCTGCAGCAGCAGGTTTCTACATTATCTTCTGAACTTGATGCTTCCAGTGCTTCAGTAGCAGAACTTCAAGCTTCTAATGAAAATCTCCAAACACAGGTGACCGGCTACCAGGAACAATTTGCTATGACAGCACAGTCGTTTGATGAAGATTTGAAACATGCCAAGCATCTCATCGAAAGTCTTCAGAAGGAAAAAGAATCTTCGAAACACCTAATTGCATCCTTAGAGCAACAGTTGACAAGTTTGAAGATTGAGTTAGAAGAGACACTTAGCGCCAGTGCCGAGAGGGATACTCAGATTTCAGTGCTGAATATGGCCTTGTCAGACCAGGAGCAGCACCGGGACAGCCTGCAGGCCGCCCATCTGAAGCTCCAGGCAGAAAAAGAGCAGCTGAACCAGCAGGTGAGGACTGTATGTGAAAGTAATCAGCTAGCTTTACAGAATGTTTCTCATCTGCAGTCATTGCTTGACTCTTTACAGTCTGACAAGCATGCACTTCAGTCCTCCATAGACTCACTAACTGCATCACTAGAAGAGAAGACTTTGCTTTTAGAGTCCCTTTCTGATAAATGCAACACCTTGGAGCAGTCTGTGTCACAGAAAGAGCATGAATTCTCAGAATTGTTTCCTAAATTGTCCAGCTTACAATCCTCTTTAGATGAGAAGCATGCTGATTGGCTGTCCAAATGTGAGTCTTTTGACAGTTTGCAAGTTGTCTATAACCAAGAGCATGAGAAGTTAGTGTTATGCTCTCAGTTGTTAGAAAAGCTAGAGTATGAGCACCAGCATGCACAAGAGTACATTAACACTTTGCTGACAGATGTTGATACCGAGCATAGTCATTTTGTTGTTGTCTCAGAGAAGTGTAAGTCCCTTGAGGATAGCTTGGCTTGGAATACAGATGAGGTTTTGAGATTAACTGAGTCACTGAAAGCCATGGAGGATCAGTTTCATAATTTGGAAACAGATTCTGATAGCAAGTGTAGGTTACTCAATGAGAAGATTCTTGCCTTGACCTTTGAGGTTGAACATGAAAAAATGAAGAGCTCTGATTTAGTTCTGCAGCTTGAAGATTCAAAAGTGGAAGTGGCAAATTTAGAAAAGAAATTAAGAGTTCAGCTTGAGGAAAAGATCAATGAGATTGATTCATTACAAAGTCTGCTTGCATACAAGGAATCACAAAACCAACAAATGTTAACAGAACTTCAGGATAAAGATGTTTCATTAAGTGACTTATCTGCTGAGTTACAGCAACACATTTCAACCATTGAAGATTTAAACCACAAGTTGGAGTCATCTTCAGCAGAAGTAACAACACTTAGGTCTGTCTTAGAAGAAAAGACAGCACAAGTGACAGAATTACTTTCACAGACAGACATACTCACTGCTGATAAATTCTTGCTGATCGCACAGCTGGATATAAATAGTAAAAGATTAGCTGAGGCCAATTCCCATATGGAGGAAAAGACTTTGAGATTGGACACATTAAATTCCCAGGTAAAGGAGCTACAGATGCAACTTCTGGATCATTCTCAGCAGTTACAGGACAAAGACCTGCAGCTTGAGGAAGTCAGGGGGCATTTAGCAACAACATCTTCGCAGCTTGACGAGGCAAATACTCAACTTAGTAGTTCTGCAGCTGATGTAACAGAGTTGAGGACCCTCTTGCAGAATCAGAGTGAGCAGGTAAAGTCAGCAGAAAATGACTTCAGTAATCTGATCAGCCAGAAGGAGGCCTTAGAAAGGGAATTCTCAGATTTAGTTGTCAAATATGAGGTTGTTCAAAAGGAAAATGAAGTTCTTCGGAAGAATCTTGATGAGGAAAAGTCTGACAAAGCCAGCGTAGATGAGAAACTGAAACTAACATCTGAGGAGCTTTTGAAACTTACACACCAGTTAGAAAGAATCACTACTGAATGCCAAAACCTTAATGATCAGCTTGTCTGTAAACATCTTGAACTTGCCACGTGGACTGAGAAACATGCAAATGTATGTGAAGATTTCAAGAATCTGTCAGATCGTTTTGAAAATCTGCTCCAAGATAACCAGCATGCACTGAGAACAGTTAAGGAGCTTGAACAACAGGTAGGATCACTATCAGCTGAAAAAAGTGCCTTATTACAAGACTGTGAAGCAAGTCAACTGCTTCTTACCTCGTGTAGATCTGATTTTGAGACTCAGCTTCAGGAAATGAATGCTGTTATTTCTAGTGCTGTTTTAAATTTGCAAGATCTGTGTTCATCCATTCCATACTCTTCCAGTGAAAATGTTCCGGACTCTCTTGAAAGTATTATTTTGTTTGCTAAGCAGAACATTTGCTTGTTAAATGAGAGACTAGCGGCAAATGAAGCAGACATTGAAAGGCAGCTCTTGGAGGTGAAAGACCTGAAGGAAGTACTCAATGACAGAGACCTGGAGGTTAGTATGTTAAAGGAGCAAGTGAAAGTTTCTGAGGCTGCACTCGAAGAAGAAAGGAGTGGTTTTCAGTATAAGCTGGACAAAATGCAGTCAGTATTTGGAAAACAGGAAGAAGAAATAAAATACTTGAAAGAGTCTCTTGCACTCAGTTCTTCATCCAGTGATGAGCAGATCACAAGCTTAAGAAATCTTTGTGAGAGTCAACAAAAACAGATTGTTGAGCTTACTGAGAATGTTTTACAGCTGAGTTCTTTTAAAGTCACTTTAGAAGAGAAACTTGAAGGTGAAACTTTATTAAAGGAGATAAGCCAAACAAGTTTGGATGAACTGAAAAGGTCCCATCAGGAAATAATAACTGTCCTTAACCAGACTCTGGAAGAGAAAGAGAAACTTAAGAAAGAACTACAGATTGTTTTAGAGAAAACAAAGTTTATAGAAGATAAACACAGGATTACTGAAGACAAATTTCAAGCTGAAGTAGGGTTTCAGAAAAGTGAGAATGAACGATTACATAAAGATCTGGAGGCATCTTCTAGTGCCCTCAGTGCCCTCAGGAGTGAAATAGAGAGCATGCATCAGTTGGTGGATCAACTCAGAAGCAGTCTGACAACAGCTAATGCAGAAAGTGCTGGATTTGAAGAGGCTCTTGAAGCAGCCAACAAAAATATTTATACTCTGGAGGCTGAAAATACACACTTGCAGAAATCTCTGGACCATCTGCAGAACATGCTGGATACTCTTCAGCTTCAGATGACAGAAACTGTGGAGTCACTAAAGGTTTTGGTAGAAGATAAAACAAGAAGGATATCAGAGCTGGAAATGGAGATTGAGCAGAGGAACCAGATGATAACCAACTTAGAAGAGAGCAGTAATAACCAGAATGATGTAATAATACAGCTTCAGAGACAAATTGAGGTCAGTGTGTCAGCTCTGCAACGTGCTGAGGAAGGCAAGGAACTACTTGACCTGAAGGTTCAGACTTTGCTAAACTCTTTACAGGAAGCTGCAGAAGAAAAAGAAAGCATTCAGAAAGATTATGAGCAACAGCAGAAGGTTTTAAACATTCAGCTTTCAGCATTTAGTTTTTCACAGCAGAGGGTTATGGAACTTGAAGAGGAGCTCGGAGCATCAGTCCAGCAATGCAAAAATGCTCAAGAAGATCTCAGTTTGGTACAGAACAAGTTGGCTTCCCTGGAGGAGTCACTTAGTATTGTCACTGCAGCGAAGGAAGAGCTTCAGAAGGAAATTAAGAAACAGAGCTTGACAGTCCAAGAAAGAGATGAGCAATTTGAACAGTCCCAGAAAAGATTAACAGAAGTGGAACATGAACTTTGTGGAAAATTGGAAGAACTAAAACAAGCAGAGCAACGTTTGGAGGACATTTCAGCAGAGTTGTCACAAAAATCAGAGGACTACAACAGAGTCAAAGAGGCTTTGGAGGCAAGTGATAACCTCAGCAGTTTGCTGCAGCAACAGCTTGAGGACCTAACGGTGAAGTTGGATAGTACGGCTGAAGTTTTGAAAACAAAGCAGGAGACTGTTGACCTGCTGCAACATGAACTGGCTGAAGTCACTGAGAAACTGCACACTGTGGAAGCAGAACTTGAAGTAACAAAAGTAGCTTGTGAAAGTGAAAGGCAGACAACAAGCACTGTAATGGCGGACTTTAAACATTTTAAAAATGATTTGGATTTGAAGCAGGAAGCTTTGGTGAAAGTAGAACAGTTGTTGTCTGAAGCTAATCGAGAATTAGAAAGAAAATGTGCAGAAAACAGTGAGAAGCAGTTAGAGCTGGAGAAAGAAAAAATTAATTGTAAAGAACTGTTGGATTCTCTACAAAGAAAGACAGAAATGTATGAGCAATTGTCTGCTGAACTGTTAAAAACACGGAGAGCTTTGGAAACAGATTTGCATGATGTGACAACAGAGCTAGAAAAAAAGACAACAGAACTGGATAATCACATTGCGGAATGTAATACTGCTAGAAAAAACAGTGAGACTTTGCTGGAAGAGCTTAATGAAAGACATAAAAATGATATAGTAACAATAGAAGAGTTGAACAACAAAATTAATGCATTAGAAGAGGATATGCAGATAGGAACAGAGAAGCTTCTATTAGCACTGACAGACACAGAAGCTAAATATAAAGAACTGCAAGAAAGATATAAGGCTTTATGCCATGATCAGGATCAGAAGGCCAGTCTTGTCCCAGAGCTCAATCAGCGTTTGTTAGTTGTGCTAGAGAACCTGAAAGAGAAAGAATCTGATATGATCAATTTGGCCGAAGAAAAATCTCATCTGGAGAAAAGCTGTGCACAAGCACAGAAACAAATAGCTGATTTAGAAGAAACAAAAGTGAATATCAGTAATTGTGTAGAAGAACTGAGGAACACCATAGAAAGTTTAACTTCGGAAACAGAACAGTTGAAAGATCAACTGATAGAGAAGCACAATTATTCAAATGAGTTGTCAAAAACGCTGTCAACTCTCCAGAGTGAATATGATGAATACAAACTCGCGTCGACAGTAGGGCAATCTAACATACAAGATAAATTGGAAGAAGAGGCTAGAAAGCTTGAACAGGCTAAAACAGAAACAGAACACTACAAAATGATTGCAGAGGAGCACCAAAGAAGTTCAACAGACAAAGATCTTCAGATTGAAATATTGCAGGAGCATACTTCTTCTATTTCTCTGTCTTATTTTTCGGAACACTCATGTGTGTCCAGGCTTGTTAAGGAAAGACAAACACTCAATGGCCAGCTAAGAAAGTTAGAGGAAGCCAAAAGACACTTGGAGGTCGAAATGGACAGTAGAAATGAAGCACTGTTTGACATTAAAGCAAAGTTGAATGAAGCTCTGAACAGCTTGCAGGAATGGAAGGAAAAGAGAGAAGCACTGAATGCAGAGAATGAGGCTCTGAAGATACAGCTTGATAAGGAGAAGGAAGAGGTACGTAAACATTTGGATGCAATTGACTTGCTGAAAAGATCATTATTAGCTGAACAAGAAACAGTCCGAGAGCTTCGTAAACAGAAAAGTGAAGTTGAAAATGAATTAACAGAGAAGCAAGTAGATTTGAATGATCTAGAAATCCTTGTCAAGGATATAAGAAACAAGCTTCAAGATAAAAGCGGTACCTTGGAAACAGTTTTGAAACTCAAGCAGGAAGTCTCTGAGCAAGCAGATAATTACATACATGAGTTGGAAGAAACTAAGAACCAAGTACTAAGTTTACAGAACCAGTTGTCCAAAGCGCAGACTGTAAATAAAGAGTTGGCAGCTGCCAATAGTAATTTACAGTCAGTTGTTGACAAACTGCAAGAAGAAAAGGATACCTTGAAGTCAGTACACGGAGAACAAATAACTGAGCTGCTTTTGAAGGTAGATGAACATTCTGCACATAAAACAATTCTGGAAAAACAGAAAAGAGAAATGGAAGAAAGGAATACCGAATTAATTCAACAAGTGAGTTCACTTCAGCAGTCTGTTAAGTCATTAGCAGTAGAGAAAGAGGTGTTGTGTGCTAACAGTGAAGAGAGAAGGGAACATTTGAAGAGCATTGAGGGAGATTTGCAAGAAAATGTGCAGCGTGTTGCTGAGTTAGAGCAGCTTTGTTTGGCTAAAGATAGTATTGTTGTTACTCTACAGAACACGGTGGCAGACCTGCAGTCACAAACAGAAGCACTTAATAAAGACAAGGATCATATTGTGGAAGAGAAGGATGCGAGAATTTCCTCACTGCAGTCAGAGTTTGATTCCCTTGCTGCTGAGCATGCACAGTTTAAGGAAGAAATGGAAGCCAGGTTCGAAGACCTGCAAAAGACAGCTAACTTCCTGAGTTCTCAACTTGACCTCAAAGATCAAGAGTTGCAGCATACACTGAATGACAGAAATGAAATGGAAGCAACTCTGATCTCTTCTGTCACTTCTTTGCAATCTCAGCTAAGAACTGTTACTCAAGAAAAGTTGCAGTCTGACGAGGATAATAAAGTTATAACATCATCTTTACAGAGTGCAGCTGATGTATTGAGATACGAGCTGGAGAAACTGACAGAGAAACAGGAAGAGCTACAGCAAACAAAATCATGTGAGGTGCAGAATCTGCAAAACCAAATTTCTTCTTTACAAGAACAGGTGACTGCTTTGATTACAGAAATTACCAAGGAAAGGGAAGACAGTTCACAGTTGCTGGCGAAGAATCAAGAATTAATTAACAGTATTAAGGAATTTCAGAACCACAAACTTCAGCTTGAAGATGCAAAAGCAGCATTATCTCAGGAACTGGCTACTGCTGAAGGAAAAATAAACCAGCTGGAAGAAAAGAATGAGGAGTTATCTGACAACTTGACAGTGTCTTCAGACAAGTTGAAAGATGTGTCAGTGCACTTGCATGACACAATTGAGCATATGCAGTCTTTCATAACAGAACAGAATACAATTATAGCAATGCTTCAGGAAGATTCATTGAAGCAGCAAGATAATGAACACACTCTACTGGCCATCACTGCATCCTCTCAAAGGTTGATTGCTGATGGCAAGAAGAAGATTAGGGACTTACGCGAACAGCTGGACCGTGTTGTGAAAGAAAATGCCGACTTGTTACGGCAGAAAGAAGCCATTCTGAGGCAGTTAGATGAGGCTACAGAAATGTTTCATGAAATGTCCCAAGAGAAATTGAAGGTTGAACATTCGCTGAGTGATTCTTTACAGGCAACAGTGGACAGGGCATCAAGAGAACTGGCAGAGAAGGAGGAAGCCAATGCCAAGTTGCAGAAGGAATTGGATTCACTAAAGAGTCAGACAGATGAAAATCAGAACCAGGTGTTTTCCTTAAGTGAACAGCTCAGAAGTGCTAATGAAGAGCTTGAAAAGTTGGTACATATTCACAACCAAGAGTTAGAGGAAGAAAAAGAGAAATGTTTAATGACAGCAAATGAACTCCTTAAACTCAAACAAGAGAACATAGAACTGGAAACAAACCTGAAAAGTAAAGAGGAGGAATATCAATTGAAACAGACTAAATATGAGAACACGATCCTAGACCTGCAGGCTCAGATTTCACATTGCAACCTTGATCTGCAAGAAGCCAATGAGAGCCTAAGTAAAACGGAGAATGAGAAAACAGTTCTTGAAACAGATATAGCACAGCTTCAGACACAATTGGAAGAGAAAACACAGCAGATCTTCAAGCTCCAGACTGATATCATCAACCTACAACAAGACTTGCAAGAGAAGGTAGAGTCTGTTGCAGCTCTGCAAGAAGAAAGTGTCAGATCACAGAGTGAGTTAGAAAATTTGCAGATGATGTTGGAGTCAGAAAGCTTTAAAGCCGAAGGATCCATGAGAAGTAATTTGGCAGAAATTAGCAGTTTGAAGAACGCTTTAGCTGAACAAGCTGAGGAAATTTTACAAGCAGATTTAAAATATGCTATGTTAACCTCTCTTCTGGAGGAACAATGTGAGAAACTTGTCTCTTTAGAAACCCAGTTCCTTATTGAGAGACAAATCTTGGCAAACACAAAAGCTTCTAACAAGGATCAAATTGCAAAATTTGAAACACAATTAAAACTATCTGAAGAGGAAAAGACGAGGTTGTTAGAGCTGTCTTCTGAAATAGAGATGGAGTCCAGCAGACTTAGGCAACAAATTATGGAATTAGAATGTCAGTTAGAAGGGAAAGATGTAGAGTTAAGCAATCTTAAATTTCAGTACAATTCTGTCAATGATTCCTACTGTGAACTGACCACCGAGCTGAAAGATCTGAAAACTATTCTTCAAGAGCACAAGAAGTCTTATCTTGATTCAGAGAAGGCTATTGCTGCCCTGGAGAACCTGCACCAGGAGAAGGAGGCTAGAGTTCGAGAATTGAGTACACAGCTGGAGTCATCTCATCAGCATGTCGAGGCAGTACAGAGTGAGCTGGGAGAATCCATTTCTGAAATTACACGCAGAGGGGCCGCAATAGGAGATCTGGAGTCGGAGATACACAATTTACTCAGAGCTAAAGGCATGGCCGAAGCAGAGATCAAGAAAATGAAAGAATCATGCAGAGAACTCCAGATGATGGTAGAAATACTCAGAGAAGAAAAGCAAAACAACGATCACACCCTGAGCCGTAATCTTGAGAAAGTTAACACCGCTCTGTTTGAAGAGAGAACAAAGAGTGGGAAAATGCAGAAAGGTCTCAGAGAGTTAAAAAACAGTATGCAGAAAATGGTTAAAGAACGGCAGCAGCTAGAAGAAACTTTGTCTAAAAAAGTTGAGAACATTCAAACAGCTTTGTCAAACCGGAAATGCGAAAATGAAAATCTGAATGCAAGCATTGTCCAGTGCAAGGCAGTACATGAAAATTTGATAGCAAGTTTGGGAACACAACACACAGAGACTGTTGGTATAAGAGCACAGATACAGGACATACATACATCAGTAGATGAGAAATTTGGTGTTCACTGTGAATTAAGTACTGACATATCTAAACTTACTGAAGTGACACATTCCTATAAACAAAGTTTAAATGCTGTTCATGAAGATTACAGCCAGATTCAGAAATCCTCAGAGCTTTGCCAGGAGATGTTAGTTGATCTTCAGAACAAAATCAAGAGTCAAGTTGAAGAGAAGGAAGGATTTCAGAAAGACTTTGATGAGCTTAATGTATTAATTAACTCATTGAGAGCTCTCTTGGATTCATCTAAAGAAGATCTGAAGAATGAGGTTAAAAACCATACAGATTTGACCAGGGAGCTGGCAGATAGTTGTGAGATGCAGAAACGACTTCAAGATGATGTATTGCATGTTAAACATGAACTGAGAGACATGCTGCAGATTGTAAGTAAAGCTGAAGACAGGCTTCAAAAACATATTTCTCTCAGTGAACAGCTGAGTAGGGATATCGAGACTCTGAGCTCACAACAAGAATTGGAACAGGCCAAATTTGAACAAGAGAAGGATGAACTTACTATTGCTTACTCCAAGCTCGAAGTGCAGCACAGTAAGGAGAAAGAATTAAATGTCAGGATAAAGGAACAACTGTGCAGCGTAACAGAAGAATATGGACAGCTAAAGGAGAGTTTTGAAGCAGCGTCTAGAGAACTGCAAGAACTCAAGATGTCTTCTACTGAAGAGAAGGTGGTTTTAGATGAGACAAGGACCAAATTGCATGAAGCCACACAGGCTTACCAGGCCCTTGAAACAGAGATGTGTGTGGTGAAGGAAACAATGTCACAGAGTGTGCAGGAAACAGCCATGCAGGTGACAGAGAAAGCAGCAGAAATAGCAGATTTACAAGCTTTGATTAAACTCAGAGAAGATGAAATTTCACAACTTAAATTGGATCAGTCTAAGATAGTACAGGAGAGGGATGAGCTGGCCATTGGATACACCAAGCTTCAAGAGGAGCAGAGTAAGGAGAAAGATTTGAATGTCAGGATGAGTGAGGAACTGTGCAAGGTAACAGAAGAATATGGGCGGCTGAAAGAGAGTTTTGAGGCAGCTTCTAGAGAACTGCAAGAACTGAGGATATCTTCTGCAGAAGAAAGTGCAGTTTTAGAGGAGACACGGGCCAAATTGCATGAAGCCACACAGGCTTACCTCGCCCTTAAAACAGAGATGTGTGTGGTGAAGGAAACAATGTCCCAGAGTGTGCAGGAAACAGCAATGCAGGTGACGGAGAAAGCAGCAGAAATAGCAGATTTACAAGCTTTGGTTAAACATAAGGAAGAGGAAATTTCAAAACTGAAGGTGCTTCTTGAAGAAGCCCAAGAGAGTTTGCAGGAAACAACCACACATGTGAAAGAGAAAACAGCAGAAATATCAGATTTACAAGCATTAATTAAACTCAAAGAAGAGAAAATTTCACAGCAAGAATTGGATCAGTCCAAGATAATACAAGAGAAGGGCGAGCTAGCCATTAGATACTCCAAGCTTCAAGAAGAGCACAGTAAGGAGAAAGAATTAAATGACAGGATGAATGAAGAACTATGCAAGGTAACAGAAGAATTTGGGCGACTGAAAGAGAGTTTTGAGGCAGCTTCTAGAGAACTGCAAGAACTGAGGATATCTTCTTCAGAAGATAAGACAGTTTTAGAGGAGACGAGTGCCAAATTGTATGAAACCACACATGCTTACCAGGCACTTAAAACAGAGATGGACACAGTGTCTCAAAGTCTGCAGGAAACAACAACACAGGTGACAGAGAAAACATCAGAAATATCAGATTTACAAACTTTAATTAGACATAAAGAAGAGGAAATGTCACAACTGAAGGTGCTTCTTGAAGAAGTCCAAGAGAGTTTGCAGGAAACAGCCATTCGGGTGACAAAGAAAACATCTGAAATAACTGAGTTACAAGCTTTAATTAAACTCAGAGAAAAGGACATTTCACAACAAGAATTGGATCAGTCCAAGATAATACAAGAGAAGGATCAGCTTAACACTGCTTACTGCAAGCTTCAAGAAGAGCAGAGTAAAGAGAAAGAATTAAATGTCAGGATAAATGAGGAACTGTGTAAGGTAACAGAAGAATATGAGCACTTGAAGGAGAATTTTGAGGCAGCTTCTAGAGAACTGCAAGAACTGAAGATATCTACTGCAGAAGAAAGTACAGTTTTAGATGAGACAAGGACCAAATTGCATGAAGCCACTTATGCTTACCAGGCCCTTAAAACAGAGATGTGTGCTGTGAAGGAAACAATGTCCCAGAGTGTGCAGGAAACAGCCATGCAGGTGACAGAGAAAGCAGCAGAAATAGCAGATTTACAAGCTTTGGTAAAACATAAAGAAGAGGAAATTTCACAATTGAAGATGCTTCTTGAAGAAGTCCAAGAGAGATTGCAGGAAACAACCACACATGTGACAGAGAAAGCAGCAGAAATAGCAGATTTACAAGCTTTGGTTAATCATAAAAAAGAGGAAATTTCACAACTGAAGATGCTTCTTGAAGAAGTCCAAGAGAGATTACAGGAAACAACCACACATGTGACAGAGAAAACAGCAGAAATATCGGATTTACAGGCTTTAATTAAACTCAGAGAAGGTGAAACATTGCATCTGAAAGTTCTTCATGAAAAAGTCCAAGAGAGTTTGATTGACCAGGAATGTCAGTTTGAAGCTGTTATTTGTAAGTGTGCTGATGCAGAGGAAAAGGCAGTGGCACTGGATGCTTCTTTTTCGTCACTGCTGAAGGAAAAATGTCATCTTTCATCTGAACTTGCTGTATTGCAGAATAAGTTAGAGGATTTTACCAAAGAAAATGTGGAATTAAAGATGAAAGCATCAGAACTTAGCTTGGACTTGAAGGGTAAAACAGAAGAATTTGAAAGAAAATTATCAGATCAGATATCACTTCACTCTACGTTGGCAGAAGAAAAGAATATCTTACACGTGTCCTTTGATAATTTGTCAGAGAAACTTCAGAATGAAAAATCTCAAACATATAATCTAACTCTTGAGAAGGAGGCTTTGCTTTCATTGAAAGCTGGCCTAGAGATTACAGTTCAGGATCTGACTAACACAAATTCAGATCTGAGAAGACAGATAGAAGATCTCCAGCACAGTGTAGACATGTATCTCGGAGAGAAAGATAGTTTACAACAGAGATATAATGATACTGTGGAGGAAGTTCGTAAAGTCACTTCACTGCTAGAAGTTGAACTTTTGAGATCAGAGAATTTGAATTTGAAAGTTCAAGAGGTAGAGCAAGAGCTTAAAAACCTGCTGGCTGACAAAGAGAGAGATGAGGAGACTACGAAGACTCTGGAGCTTCAGTTAGCAGTGGAGCAGGCTGAGAGAAAGACATTAGCTGAGCAGCTTCAAATTGTTTCAGCTGAAAAAGCTGGTTATCTAGAACTTCAAGAAGCCAAAAGACAATCAGAGTTTGAAGAAATGACTGAAAGATATGCAAGAATTGTAGAAGAAGTTGACATCAGCAAGTCAGCCATTTCAGAATTGAAGCAGGTAAACATTGCCTTGGAGCAGGTTGTGCAGGATCTTCAGGAGAAGTTGGCAAAGGCTGAGAATGAGGTCCTTATCTACAAAGATGATGTTTTGAAACATAAGGACACAGAGATTGATTTACTGATAGGTGAAATATCAGCTCTGAGAAATGACAATGAAGCAGTGCTGACTGCATACAGAAAGAGCATGGGTGAAAATAATAGGATTGAAACAAAGCTTCACACCATGTCAAAATCTGCTACAGATGCACAAGACAAATTACAAGACATGTTGCAGACAATGGAAGAGTCACTGGAAGTGTTAGAGTCATGTCTGAGTGCAGCTGGTAGTGATTCCCCACTGAAACAAGAGATTGAAGTCAAGGACATGGAATATTCTATGAAAGAAGGTTTATCAGACATCCAGGATGGACATAGGCATGTGGTGGAAAATGGTGATGGAATTGTCACATCAACTTCACTCTCTCAGCATAAAGCAAAGTTAACCCATGAGATGCCAAATGAACACAACTGTGGTGGTGGGTATGACAGCTCAAACACATCCGTTAGGATTATCACCGAGTCATTTAAAACAAAACTGAATCAAGTCAGGAAAAGTTTCAGTTGTTTACTGAGTGACAAGGCAGCTCTGGAGAGTGAACAGAAACATTTGGTGTCACTCCTGGAGGAAACCGTTGTTGAACATGAGAGTGCAGAGTCTGTCCTCCAAGAAACCAGTAGTGCATGTCAAGCTCTTCAAGAGGAGGTTGCAGGCATGACCAGCCAACTCCATAATTTGCATACGGTTGTGGAAAAGAAAGAAGAAGCCAGCACTGATTTGATTAGTGAAGTTCAACTCACTTTTGAGAGAAACATGCAGGAGTTGAAAATATCTATGCAGGAGCTGTCGCATGAAAAAGAAATAGAAAGACAAGAAAAGGTGTTTATTCTGGACATGCTTTCAGAAGCTGAAGAAAGGTACCAGAGTTTGGATGCTGAGTTCAGTAACTGGAAAATTGTCAGTGGAAAAGAATATTTAGCACTGAAAGAAGCATTGCAGATATCTGAAAAGCTGTGCAATGAACAAAAAGATGAGCTCGGTGCAATGAGAGAGCAGCTTCAGAGTGAGGTTCAGGAAGCTGAAAGGAAGTGTGAAGAAGAGCTTTGCATGGCAAAAGAGACTTTTGATGACACTACAAGCACACTGAAATCAACCTTGGAAGAGATACAAATCTCAAAGGAACAGTTGGACAGGCACATACAAGAGCTGGAAACAAATAATAAAGTGCTTGAGATGGAGATAGAATCTGTGAGGAAACAAAGAGATAAGGATGTTATAGAAATTCATCAGCTGTTAGAACAGTCAGAACTTGAATACCAGACATTAGAAAAAGAAGTCTGTATTTTGAAGTCTGAGAAGTCAGTGATTGAATCCGAAAGGCTGAAGCTTTCTCAGCAGCTTGAGAATTTAATGGAGAATTCTAAATCTGAAACGGACAACTTGGCTCACAGCCAGACATTGCTTGAAAATCAGGCCCATACATTAATGGTGGACCTGACCACAGCCAATGAGGCAAATCTAGTTATTCAGAACACTCTCAGACAAACCGAGCAAGAACTGTCAGAGGTCAGGCAAGAACTTCTTGACAGTAAATCACAAATTGCAGTTAGTGAAATGCAAATTAATGACCTGAAAACACTAATAGATAACCTGAAAGAAACTTTAGCCTTTAAAGAGAAAGAAGTAGAAAGTCAGAAGTTTAGAATACAAGACCTTGAAGTGGCTCAGTTAAATCAACAAGCCTCTCTGGACAGTTTGACAACCCAGGTAGCCGAATTAAAAGTTTCTCTCCCTGTAGTAGATTCATCACTTCCTTCTCAGTTTATTTCTCCTTCCTCGTCACAAGATTCCTTGTCATCCCCATTTTCATTTTCTACTGTAGAAAATAATGTTATGGTGAGGGCAGATATCCAATCTTTGCAGGCATCCTTTCCTCAGGTTGCAGACTCGCATCCTACTGGTGACAGCCCGGTTGTGGTGGCAAGCCTGCAGGAAGAACTGAAGCATGCTGAAGAATCACAAACAAACAAGTTAGCAGAAAAGCTTCAACAACTCTCCACAGAAGTTGAGAATCTCAAAGCTGAGCTTAGTGATCAAGAATCAACAATATCTAGACTAAAAGCTGACCTTGTTAATGAACAGAACACTAAACTTGAGCTAGAAAAGGCACTGAAGAAAAAAGACAAACTTGTCCATGGCCTCCAGTTGAAAGCAAAGAAGACAGCAAAGCAGTTTAAACTGCACCAAGACAGTCAGCCAGGCATAACAGAATCACAGCCAAAGCAAAAGGAAGATAGTTTCTATTCATTATCTTGGTCTGAAAGTTCTGTTGACACATCAGACATGTCTGAAAGTGAAAGACTGTACAGACAGCTTCTGTCTCAGTACCAGAGTGTGGTTATTGAGAGGGACACAATGAAAGAACTAGTTTCTGAGAAAGATACTGAAATAATAAAACTCCAGACCCAGTACTTTGATGCTGATCTGCATTGGAAAGAGATTACTGGGGAGCTTCAGAAGCAGCTGAGCATGCTTCAGGAGAAACTTGACAAGGGGGGTGTCTTAGCCAATGCTCTGCAGAGGAAGGAACAAATGCTGGAGGAAGAATTGAAAGTCACAACATCAGAGTTAATGTCTACCTCATATCTGTTGAATGAGAGCATTCAGACTGGTCTCACTGAGGCAGAGATGGTTGCTCAGCTGCGCCATAAGTTAATTGAAGCACTTGAAATTGGTGCCGATTTTGAGAACAAGATAACGGAACTCACTGCTGTGTTGCAAGAGAAAACAGCATTGATGGATGAACTTCAGGAAGAACTAGGAGCTAAAGATATAGAAATTCAGTCATTGCAGGGGGAGTTGTCAAAAAAGATGGTGGTCAAAGATGATGAAATAGGCCGACTGCAGTTTCAGGTGAGAAATTTGGAATCTCAGACACGATCTTTAAAAGAAAACATAAAAATTCTTGAAATAGAGCGACAGGGTCGGAGCAGCCATATTGATACGTATGCATCAAAAGTACAGGAACTTGAAATGGCTTTAAAAGAAATGACAAGTGTAGCAGATAATCTGAAATCTGTACTAGCAGAGAAAGACAACAAGATAGTTATTATGGAAGATGTCATGAAAGAAATGTATGGAACAGTGGATACAAACAGCACTGCTATTGCTTCATTGACCTTTGAACTTAAAACAGCAAAATCTGAACTTGAACAGATGAGATCAGAAAAAGAAGAAATGAAGAAAACACTCAAGAAGAAAGATGCTAAAATTGTTGCACTTACCAAAAGGATCGGCTCTTCAACACCAAAAAAGCAGGAACCACTACCAACACTTTCGGAGTCATTTGTGGCTAAAGAAAGTGACCAATCAAATGAAAAAGGGGTCATTTCTGAAGATGTATCGGCCGCTGATTCAGACAGCTCATTTTTCGGTTCTGAACTGACTCACCGGCACGAGATTGCAACTTTAATGGCAGAAGTAGCAGGCCTGAGAAAATTATTGAAGAAGAAAGATGCAGAGATTTCAACGGCTAATAAGAAATATAAAGGTTTGCAGATGTTGCAAGGAAAGATGTCATCAGCTGCTAGTACAGAGTCTGTGACAGAAACATCAGGGAGGTTGTCAGTGATGTCACAGTTTGACAGCAGGTCTACTACTATCTCTGATGATGTTCAAGAGCTTAATGACAGACTGCGACATAGTGAGCTCTGCAGAGATGCAATGGAGGTTCAGATCAGGGAGTTGGAGGTTGAGTTGGATCACTGCAAAGAAGAGATGGTGAACATGCGTCATGAACTTGAGGACCTTCAGGAGGAGCTGCATTTAGTGTCACGTGATAAGCATGCACTAGAAAACTGCATATTTGATATCAGAGATATGGTGAACCCACAAGCTGTTGAACAGTTTGCAGGTGATGACACACTGTACTCTACTGCAGAATCTGTGAGACTTTTAGTTGAAGAAAAGTTCATGGCAGAAAAACGGGCTGCAGACCTCCAATCTTGGCTAGATGAAATAGAACAAGATCATGGAAGAAACAGTAATTTAAGAGGCACTGTTCAGAGTCTGGAGCTAGAGCTGAAAGATTTGAATGGAAAATACAGTGATACTTTAAACCAGCTGCAGCAGGTTATCCAAGAAAAGGGTGTCTTTGAAGAGGAGCTGTACATATTGAAAAGGAGTGCTGAACAAAGGGCGGATGTGGAGCTGGAAACTAAGCTGAGAGAGGCATCTGTTGTTATCAAGTGTATGAAACAAGAATTGGAGTTGTTAAAAGCTGAGCGGGATAGCTTAGAGGAGAGATTAAATGTTGGGGAGGCAACATCCATTCAGCAGACTAGGGAAGTTGTGAATAGCTTTCAGTATGAGCTTCAGTTTGTTCCACAGCAGGTTCAGGTGGAAAGTCAAGACATTCAGAGATATCCAGAAGCATTCTTAGATTATACAGACAGTTCTCTGAAGGTTAAAAGTAATGGAGAGGGACAACAACCTCATGTGATGGATACAAATGAGTTTAATTTACACAGACTTGAAGAACTATCATCACAGTTGTTAGAGGTTGAACAGGGTAGAACCGAGCTTGAGAATAAACTGCAGTATCAGATGGAGGTAAATACTGTCTTGCATTCAGAGATAGATGCTTTGCATCAGGCTGCTGATACATTCAAACAGGAGAAAGACCTGCAGATTGTCTCTTTGTCTTCTGAACTAGCAGAGTCTAAGACCAGGATCAGCGACTTGAGGACGATGTTGAAAAACAAAGAAATAAAGCTGTCTGCATTATCTGATGAGTTTGGTGATCTTTCACTTCAATATGAGAAACTCCAACATGCAAAACTGAAGGCAGACAGTGAGAACCTGGCTTTGAAGGAAGAGTTTGAGCAACAGAAGAGTACACTGGTACATCAGACTGAAGAGATTCAGAACCTGAAGGACAATGTGTTATATTATGAAGGGATAATGCAACAGTTGCATGAAGAAAACAGAAGTATTAAAGAGCAACTAGAGCAGAATGCCACCAGCTGGTCCCAGCAAGAAGACAAGTACAAGATACTGCAAGAACAGCTAACATATCAGCAGTTAATAAATCAGCAAAAACAACAGGAACATAGCCACCTTGCTAGACAATTTGAAGAACTAGAAGAAGCATGCGCTTTGCAGAGTGAAATGATGAAAAATTTTGAAGAAGATATGAGGACAAAGAACAAGAGAATTCAGGAAATTACAGACCAGAATGAAAATGTTCAAAAACTACTGCAGGAAAAAGGTGAGAATGACAATCTTTCTGCAGAATACCTGACTTCTATGTGCAAGTTGTGTGGAACCGAAGACATTTCATTTGCCAGTTTGTATGAGCATGTACAGAATCTGGTTGCAAGAGTGGGCACTGTTGAAACAGTTGAAAGTTTTATAGGATCCTTGCAGGCAGAGCTCTCATTGAAAACAGAAACTGTGACATCATTAGAACAACAGTTACAGGCTCTAGAGACTTCTTCAGAAGAAAATGTTCACAAACTTCAGCAAGAGATAGCAAGTCTGAAGGTTGAACTTAGCATGCAAGAAGAGACAGCAAGATCGTCATCATCTCTTGATGAGCAGCTTTTCTATATGAACCAAGAACTACATTCAAAGGATTCTGCTCTGTATCAGTTACAACAAGAGCTTAATGAACTCAGAGGGGAACGAGATGAGCTGAAGTTGAATGTTGATACACAGATGGAGAGAGTTGTAGGCTTGGAACATGCGGTAGCAAAGAACATGCTGAAGATGGAAGAGTATGAACAAGATATCCTGAATTACAAAACCACAGTACAGTCCTGTGAAGTACAGATCAGTGACCTGAAGTCACTGCTGTCACACAACATGGAAATCAGTGCCGCGAATGAATCTAAATTGAATGCATCTCTTGCAGATGAGCAAAGAAGAAATACTGATCTTCAGTCACTGATCGAGCAGCTCAACGTGGCCTTGCATGAGAAAGATGGTGAGATTTCCAGATTAAATTTAGAGATTAACAGATTGAAGCAGGACATGTCAGTTCTGTCTGATCAACTTCAGCAGTCAGAAGACATGGTTTTAGCCTTGACCCATGAAAATGGGACAATACAGCAATGTTTTGATGAAGCTCAGTCAAAAGTTGCTAGACTAGAGAACCACAGTATGGCTTTGCAGCAGAAAATAGAAGAATTAAATAGTGAGAACATTGCTCTTAGAAAGAGTGCTTCAGGAGAGCAAGAGTGTGTTTTTACTCCAGAAGTTCTAGAAGGCCTTAAGAATCAAATAGCAGAATTAGCAGACCGTTTGCAAATGTCTGAAAGTACAGTGGTAAATTTAACACATGAAAGAGAGACACTCAAACTAACAAATGAGGAATATATTGCAAAAATTGCTAATCTTGAATCTGAATATATTGTTTCGATACAAGAATTGGAGAAATTGAAAGCTGAGACAGGGGTGTTTGGAAAAGGCTTTGATTATAAAGAACCTGAATATACTGCAGTGACTTCTGAGCAAGTCAGTCTGCTAGAGCAGAAAATATCACAGCTTGAAGAACGGTGCAAAGATTTGCAGAAAACTATTAAGAAAAGAGATGCTAAAATTGTTTCACTTAATAAAAAGTTGGAGCAGGCTCAGTTGGAAGTCAAACAACAGAGTCTGTTACAGTCACAGACTACACCTTCAGTATCACTTGAGATGTCCACTCAGTCGGAGGACAGTGCGTTTGTTTCTCAGTATTTTACCAATGTTGATGATTTTACTCAGCCAGACACCTCCTTGTCACAAGAACTGCCAAAGAATGAACTCCCTCTGCTGCCTCAGAATGACACTGCTGATCAGGCTGGACAGTCTTCCATATTTTTATCAACATCTTCAGAAGAAGGGTCAGCATCTTTCGCTGATGCAGACCGAGGAGCTCTGAAAGCGGAAATATCCAGGCTCCAGGCTTGGTATGAGTACCTCCAGCAGCAGGTCCAGCTGGGGGAAGCTGCGCTCCAGCAAGCTCATTCAGAGATTGCCTCGCTGAAAAACACAATAGAGCAGCTGCCACATCAGATTATCATACAAGACGAATCTACTACCGTGTCTTCAGCTTCTGTCTCGGACCTGGAAACTAGGAATAGCTATCTGCAAGAAGAACTCAGCTCCAGCTCTCAGCATGTAAGAACCAAAAGTCTAGGCTTGTCAAGCAATAACATATGGCTGACCATTGAGTTAGCTGTAAATATTCTGCACTAATACTCCATATGCCTTTGCTTTAGTTCCATTGATTTAGTTTAGTGTGGCTTTGGTTTATCTTGAATGTAAAGGTTAAAGGTTAAAGTCAATACTCACCAAATAAAGCATGATAGTTATGCATTTTAAAGTAAATGTAAAATTCATTCAGTATAACTAGAATGTTGAGTGCTTTATTAATATCCTACCCCAGATGATGTCACAGGACAGTCCAAGATTTTAGAGGGTGGTAAGACTGGGTTTCCTGGCTACCTGATGCTTTTAACGACCCCAAAACATCTAGAACTGGCCCTAACCCCAACCCACCTACGTCCCACGAGAGAGTGCAGCCTAGGTCCCACGACTGCATGCAGCCTAGGTCCCATGACTACATGCAGCCTAGGTTTCACGACTGCATGCGGCCTATCTCCCCCCCCCCCCCATAAAATATTAGACTGTCCTGTGACCTTCGGATTTCCCTTGTTTGAGGTAAGATATTGATAAAGCACAGAATGTTGCATTAACATTGTGTAAATATAGTGAAAATCTCATGGATTCAACTATTATAAAGCAGTTGTGTAAATGAAAGGCAACAGTCCTAAACATTCATATTACTTGTATATACAACGCCTATATCTGAGCTAGTTCTGCTCAGGGTAACGTTATTTACTGAATCTTACAGGCATCAGACTAACCATAGCCACACAAGTAGTTTGTGTATATTTTGCAGGATTGAACTTTTCTTTTTTAAGATTGTTATAGTTGGGATATATTGGTGGCACCAAATTCACTATATTTATCCTGTAGAGAACATGCAGATCAGTTAGTTGTGTCACTGTCTGTGCTGTTTGTGTCCAGTGTAACTTAAGAGTCCATATTTTGTTTCTTGGTCAGATAACTAACCTGCTAACACCAACATTTATTGTGTAACACTAACATAGAAATAAAACGCAAGGCATTTTGATAAAACAGGAGAAACTATTCAAATCAATAAGGCATCATGATAAAACCAAAGAAGCTATTACAGATCAATAAAACATCTTTATTAAACAAACAAAAATTACAAGTCAAAAAAGCATTGTGATAAAACAAAAGAAACTGGACTGGCTGGGCGACCTGGGAGCCAGGATTATTTTCTGTCTTCTTCTTCACGTTCACTGGCTGTAAACTCCAGCAGAAAGTTCTGGTTGTTTATCCACCTCTGGACTTAGACTTGTTCCAGAACCTGAGTGTTGAGTGCAAATCCTTTTTATAGATATGACTCATTTGTATGCAGACTGTTGGTTCCTTGCCTCCCAGGCAGATACACCTTGTGAAAGAAACCCCCAGTTAATCGACCAGAACCTGAGTGTTGAGTGCACATCCATTTTATAGATATGACTCATTTGTATGCAGACTGTTGGTTCCTTGCCTCCCAGGCAGATACACTTTGTGAAAGAAACCCCCAGTTAATCGACTCGTACAACATGCTTGTTGAATAGATAATATAGCCTTGGGGAGACAGTGGGTCTATTCTTGTTTTCCCCACAGTGGGGCTCTGGAACCCACACAGGAGATAATTTTTGTTTTTAAAGTCTGGCTCGGTCAGGACCCTAGTCCATGACCTGCTTATCTGCAGGCAAGTGTCTAGCCACTACACCACAGCTGCCGCCATAAACTAGAGTGAAATGTTTAGTTACTGTTAATGATGTTACCATAAGTTCTGCAATACCACGCATGTATATTGTCCTGTGGTGTATTGTGTAGTGTTCACAGTGAATAGATTAGTGGTTATGACACCATAAACTAGACAATGTACTGTGCAATGTCAAGAGTGTTAAACTGTAATCAATATTTAAGTATGTTATGTGATCCATTAGCTAGAGGATGTGGGCTTGCCTTTAGCAGAAGCTCACTGGTCAACATTTTAAGGATAGAGAACAACTACGGTGTAGAATTAGACACTAAAATGCAACAATCATCACCCCTGGATTGAACACTTAAGGTAAAATACCTGTAATATTAGTCACTTGGTAAGAAATTGTAAATACCAACACAAGAAACAGCAAGAAAATATGACCTCCACTGTATAAAATATTTTAAGGATAGAGAACTAGAGTGTAGAATTAGACACTAAACTTCAACAATCATCAGTCACCCCTGAATTGAACACTTAAGGTAAAATACTTGTAATATTAGTCACTTAGTAAGAAATTGTAAATACCAACACAAGAAACAGCAAGAAAATATGACCTCCACTGTATAATATATTTTACCTCTACTGTTACAGAATGTAGCACTGCACATATCTGGGTAGAATGAAAACATCAGCCAAACACTTCACAGTATTAGTAGAAACAGTCTTTATACACCCCACATAAAAATGTTTTCTGGGCTGTAGCAGTGAAGTAAATCTAAAGTTAGTGGTAGCAAAGCTAGGTAAGTGCTGGGGCAAGGCTAATATCTGAATCAGTAGTTTGGCTTATTACTTTGTTTTAGGCCATATTTGTTCCCAATTCACGGTTTCACAGATGTGTGAAGGGAGTGGGTGGAAATGTAAACTGTTGTCTCCTTCGATCGGGACATTATGTTGTGTTTTACAGCTAGGCAGTGATATGTAACTTTTTATGCGAGGCATCCGCCTTGAGTGCTAGAGGTCCTGGGTTCAAGCCACGGTGAAGACTGGTAATTTTCCCTGGTCTCTGGTTAGTAAGATCGGGTACCCATGTGTATTGTTGCACACGTAAGAAAAATCTCTTGGCAGTTGGAAATTTGAAAAAGAGTAGCCTAACGGTGCTGCCGAGGCTAAATTTTGAGTTAAAAATCTACCCAAAGTATTTCAGGTTCCTCGCCGGTGCTGCAGAGTTCGTGCACTGGGCTGAGATTCTTCGGACTGAGGCTTGAGTCAGAAGTAGAATGGAGCACTTATGGGCTACGTCCCTTGCGCTATATGATGTTGATCTGTCATCTTAACTATCCACACCTTTCAGCCCAACATATACGATTTAGCAAATTTCTAGTCACTCTTTTTTGACTTGCTGTTTAAGCGCCGGCAGGTCTCTTCCTATTTTTTGTCCCTAAAATGAGACCCCAAAACCCACATGGGGAATATATATATATATACATATACACACACACCAAACATATCCTGAAACTTTGTTAATGTCTGTGCTTGATCTTCTGTTTCAATAAGTTCATTCATAAAGATTTGAATAATTGAAACGCCCTTTTGCTGCGTGCATTTACAGTTACTACCACACACACCACACACTGAATAGGCTTTACTGCACACACAAAACATATGCACGGAAACCAGTTTTAGCTGTAGGATGTAGGCTAGAGTTCTTAAATGTTAAGTATACACAAGGAACACATTCGTGTAGAGATAAACAGAATGCTAAGGAAAATGTTGTTAAAAAGAAGTCTTTCGTGACTAACAGTGAGTTAATGGAAAAAGCATTATTCTAGATAATGGGTTGGAAAAGATGTTATTCTAGTTAATGGGCGGGAACAGCCGTTATTCTAGTCGATGTGTAGGAAAGGGGTTATTCTAGTTAATGGGCGGGAACAGCCGTTATTCTAGTTGATGGGTAGGAAAGGGGTTATTCTAGTTAATGGATGGGAAAAGGCATTATTCTAGTTAATGGGTGGGGAAAAAAGCATTATTCTAGTTAATAGGTGGGGAAAAAAAGCATTATTCTAGTTTATGTGTGGAAAAATTAATGATTATCCTAGTTAATGTGTGGAAAGAGGCGTTATTCTAATTAACGTGTGGCTAAGGTTCATAAATGTGTTTGGGACATATTGATGTAGGAATAAACAAGATTACCATAATCAGAAGGGCTTCACGATCAACAGTGAGTTTAAAAAAGTGGGGGGGGGGGGAGACATTATTCGACTTAATAAATAGCTAAAGTTCATGTTTGTGACTAAACAAATGTAAGGGGTGTAGGAATACAAAAAAATGTTTAGGAAAATATACATTATATTCACAAAGATAGCAGTGGTACACTGTAGCCACCTACACTGTGGAGATGGCACATAATTTTTTTTAAAGGAAAATATAAAAGACTGTTCATAACTAAAATTTAGTTTAAAGGAAAACATAATTATTCTAGTATAGTTAGGTTGTTGTTGTTGCCAAACATACATCATGGAAAATAGAATTGTTCTAGTAATATTAAGAACAGACTAATAGGGCCTTAGTTATGGTATAGACAGGGGGTAGTCAGTGTTGCCTGTATGTAACCTGTACATTCACCGCTGTGTTGTCTGTTGTGTTGTCTACTGAATGTGGCAGTAAGTAAGAAGGGCTATCTTCCGACTGATGGTCGGTAAAGATGGCAGCCGCAAAATATCCTTTCGAGCCACAGTCGCGTCTCAGTTGCGCCTGTCCCCCACTCATGCTGCGTGGAATGGGGCTAAACTAGATGGCTAGGACCCATGAGCAGCAGTCGCTTTGTGCTCATGACCGCTAGTGCGCAATTGAGACGTGACTGTGGCTCGAAAACATATTTTGCGGCCGCCATCTTTACCGACTGTTAGTTGGAGGATAGCAGTAAGAAATCAGCATTTCTTTTCATATCATTTTAGATTTTTTGAAATACGTTGACAGTATTTTTAAAAAAAGTGCATAAATGGTCCTTTTGAAAGGCTGTGGTAGTACAGTGGCTAGACACTTGCTTCTGGCATGAAGGTCTTAGGTTCAAATCCACCAAAACCTTGGGGTGACCCACCCTAAACAGGTACTGGGAAATGTCAAGGGAAGTAAAGGTGGTCAGCCTGATGTTAACCACATCGTCTAATGGTTGTCAGTTGGCCTATAAAAACATAGATGCGATACTGTATGCACGATATTCCTCTGGCATGGGAAGGGCCTGAGTGGATAATATGGTCAACATTATGTGACTGTCACAAGTGCTATATAATTGGTAGTCATCGGCAGCTTATGCATTGTGAACACGCTTTATAATTCTGAAAAATCCAGTTCAGTTCCAGCTGCAGGTGGTTTGGCAGCAGCCTGCTTTATGTTAAGTTTGACAGTGGTGTAGAGCACTAACTGTTAAGCAAGCAAAGGCAAACTACTAAATGTAAAATTGCCTGGTAAAACCTCAAACAACCAACAATTGCTGAGGTTGGTTTTTCGACCTCCTTTTAACGATACACAACAAAATTGTTTAAGATAATGAAGTTATTATTGATTTTTTATATATTGGGTTAGGATCTGCTGATAATGAAGTCCGACATTTTTGTTTGCCTTTTAATACCCAATTCATGGGCTTGCATTTCAGCTTATTTTGTTTTATTATTTTTGTTGATTCAGTTAAATTTTTTAAATTCATGTATTATTTTCATTCACAATATGGTTTTCAGTTACCTAAAACTTTTTTTCTAAAGTTTATTGTATGATTTTATTTGCAGTGTGATGACATGTTAATTTAAACTGTTATATTCACTGATAGTCACATTTTACCATGTTCTGTGTTTTGACAGTTAGAGATACTTTGTAGGTTAATATGCTGTCTCACCCAGTTTGAAAGATAACAATTACCAATGGAGCTTAATCGTTCCGTAAATTATTATCATTATATATATATTTTGTTTACACTTTCCCTGACAAGGGTTATTTGCATGTTTTGTTGTGGTTTAAAATGGAATGGGATATTTCCATCATTAGGCCCAACACATACAGTTTCATCAAATCTTGAATTAGTTGCTTTTAAATGATCATTGGGTGTACTCTTTCTCTTCCCCAAACGGTGCCCTAGAACCCACATGGGGACTTTTATTATTCTTCTTCTTCTTCACGTTCACCAGCTGTACACTCTGGCGGAAAGTTCTGGTTGTTCGTCCACTACTGAACTGCAGTCCTGCTCCAGAACCTGAGTGTTGCGTGTGCATCAGTTTTACAGATCTCATTCTCTTGAATACAGACTGTTGGTTCCTTGCCTCTCCGGCAGATGCACTCCGACTTCAAAGGAAGCTCCCCAATTAGTCGACTCTTACGACATGCTTTTGGGTAGGCAGTGGGTCTATTCTTGTTTTCCCCTACAATGGGGCCCCGGAACCCACACGGGGGACTTTTATTATTAATTAAGAAGATGTTTTTATAGTCGTACTTCTATTGATGCATTGCTATTCAGTTTTTGTGAGAATTACGTATGTCTGAGTTGACTGCAGGTGTTTCTGCCTTGATATGGAGATACTGGGTGTTGTTAAATAATCTTGCTTGCATGTTTGTCAACTACATTACATTTTCTCATGTAAGCCACCGTGAAGTTACAAAATAACACGAGACACACACTTAGTGTTTTGAGGCGGTGTTCTGTTCTGGTGTGCTGCCCCGGGTGTTTGAATATAAACTTTAGTTTTTATTCACACTACATCTTGTTATTCTCCTTCTGCTGCTTCGATTTATTTAACCCCCCCCCCCATCCCCCACACTTCATGATACATAGCCAGCTGCATAATAAATAGTGATAAGTAACCATAGCTGTTACATTCTGTTTATAAACTCATATTCTATATTTCCATAGCATAAACCGAAACTCTCCAATGTCTTTTCTCTCAGCTTTTTGTGTTCTTGTTTATCCTCGGTAATTATTGTTCATTGTTCATTTCAACTTGGGCAAACATGCTCCAATTCCCTTTATCATGTTTGTTATTGTGTTTACACCTGTTTTGTATTGGCTATATAGTGACTGTGAACTGTTGCATTTTCACGTTGTGCTGCTCCAGTGGGTTTTATATTTCGACTTTGGATCACTCAGATTGAAACGTATTGTTTACAATTAGTTACAAATCCGATAAACATGTTTACTATGTATTAACTTAAAAGAAATAATAGCAAAAGTAATAATAATAATAACTAATATTTTCTCAAATGTATGTTACTGGCAACACGTTTAGTTTTTTTTATTTCTGCTTGTCTTTACAAAATCACATAGTATTGCAATTTGCAAATAATTTTCCTTGCTGTGATTGGGCGTTGTTGTCACTATTTTTTATTCTGTCACGGTTGACTCATTTTATCCCTGGCAATGGAACAGAATATTTTTTAGTAGGTTTGTATGACATATTTTTGTAGCCTTTGTCTGCCCCAGGCAGTGTAACATTTTCAGTTAACAGACATCTGGATTTAGGAAGTGCAAGCTGCGTAATGGAAAGAGACGGCTTAAAATTAAGACCCTTTTCTATGCATTCAAGCGAGTTGAGTATAAAGTTCTAGATCTATAATTGGCACTCTGTGGGTGCAGTGGCTAACGTTACGCCGGCTGCCTTTACTTTCCAGGACTATGCCTAATACCCATTTAAATCTGGGTTAACCGGAATGCCAAAGCCATTTTTTTAAATATAGTCCGGCTCTGTCAAGACCTGAACACATGACCCGCATATCCGCAGGCGAGCGTCTGGCCGCTACACCATGATGACTGCCCTCTGATAGAAAGAGTTCTTATTAACAAATGCAGTACCAAACATCTCACTGTATGTTTCTAGGTTATACCACACACAAAAATGGTGCACTTGTCTTATGTCACAGAAAGGTGATATGATATATTAACTCTTGTTCCTGTGTGGGTTTATTTTGGGGGGAAAAGAAAAGACCCACTGCCCCTAACTAGTTTGTCATAAAAGGTGACTAATTAAGAGTGCTGCAGAATGAATTGGGCCGAAAGGGGCAGATATCACAGCTTATCTGTAAACCACAAGACGACATACCAACCACCCTTTTAAGGGAAAACGCAGAAGTAGAAATTGTTTGCTTTTGAAATATTTTACTACTTCTGACACATAGTATCTTTATTGAATTGCTTTAGATGTTAGCATTTGTTTCTCCTATGCTCAACTCCTTAGGGCAGAAAGAGTTTAAGGAACAGTTGCTTGGTCCTGAAGAGTTACCAATAGCCTCAGAGAGTAGATTCATGAAACAACTGATTAAGACTGACAGAATTAATTTCCACTGTGTTTATTTCATATCCATTTGTACTAAATCCAGTTAAGCACTGTATTTTATTTACTAACATGTAGACATTTTAGCATCACTATACCTTGCTTGGGAATGTTATCCATGCAAATATACACAGCTGTGTAGATTGTTATTCTGATCTTGCACAAGTGTAATTATGTCTATAACTTGTAACCAGGCAAGTTTTGCTGTACCAGTGATTATTATGTCACGCTACCTGTAGGTGTGTTTTTGTGGTGTATGTTGATAAAGAGAACCACACGTAGGAGGTGTTTCATGCAGTTAACAATAATAGATCATTTTCTGTAACTGCTCCTTGATGGTATAGAGGAGAGTTTCCAAGTACTTGGGACTCCTGTGATAACTCTTCAACGTGCAGGGGAAAAGACAGCTGGATTTTTAATCAGGTTACAGCTAGCACTATTAGTTTAGGAACTTTGTTTTTAAGGAGGGGGATAGGGCACATATGGGAATGTCCCAAGTGCAGTAATGTCAGTTGTTGATTCCTTCATTCATTTATTCATCTCATGACTGTGAGCTGGCCTGTGGTAACTTAACTACTGCCTGAGCTGCTGAAGTTTCAGAGCAGGGACTTAAGTTAGAAACATCTGCTGCCTTTCACAGTGACTTGGCACAGAAAAATACTGTTGCTGTTGTTTCATCTAAGGCTTCTGATTAATTTACTTGTGATTGTCCAGTATCATGAATATGCAGGTCATGTGCAGCTGTACTACGGACCCAAAATAGAATGAGTTAGTAACTATTGGAGGCATTTACCAGGCTTGTTAAAGCACCAGTCATTTGAAGAAAAGGTGGCTAGTTATTTGTTATTTCATTGTTATGATTTCTGATTGGGGTGGAATAGCTGCAGTTGAGATGACTGTTTACTTTTAATTCATTTATTAGAAACATTTTGCTTGTTGTTCCCTTTAGTAAGTCTTTCCCCTTAAACTTAGGGGCGCAGAGGGCATAGCCCTCCATGTTTGTCAGTTCATTGCCACTTGTTTGAGATCTTCAGCCACACTTCTGTTGTTGATCATAGTTAGACATACTCTTTCTCTCTCTCTCATGAAACGTCTATGTAATTAACTTGCTGTCTTTTATTCCAAAGTTGAGAATTGTCTAGTATGTATTAAGTTAATAGCGTTTAAGATTGGTCTTCTTTGAGGTATACTTTAATCTTTCTTATGTTTGTTTTTTGTCATCAAAGGTGCTAGACATGACCCAGAGTCTCCAGCAAGCCCAACTTGAGAGGCAGGCCTATGCTACAGCTGCCAGTGAAGCTCAGCAACAGCTACATTCTCATGAAGAAACACAGAAGGATTTGGAGGCCAAAGTCTCAGAGCTGACCACTGCTTTGAGCAGTGCTGAATCCAGGCTTAAAGAGGTAGAAGAGGCATCAAAGCTTAATGAGGAGTCTTGGAAATCAAATGTCTTGTTGCTGGAAAGCCAGATTAAACAGATGGAAGAACAAATAACAGCAGAGCAACAGTTTAAGATGTTGATGGAAAGTCAGCTTAATCAAGTGCAGTCTGACTTGAAAGCCGAACAGGAATCAAAAATCACTTTAGAAAATTTACTCTCTAAAAGTGAAGATCACAAGACTGCTGTGGAACAGAAGCTATTACAGCTAGAAAATTGTTTGCAAGAAAATAGGGAACATGCAGCAAAGGCAGTCGAAGAATCAGAACAAGTGATTGCAGAACTCAGGGACAAACTAGCAGTTTCAGACTCTCAGGTGGCTGAGTTCAGGTACAGTTTAGAAAGTGCCAAAGCCCAAAATGAAGTTTCTAGTAAAATATTGGAACAGATGCAGACCTCTTCCTCGGAGAAGGAACAGAATACCATTCAACAACTGAGAGACAAGACAGAAGAGGTGGTGATTCTACAGCAACAGTTAGAACAGTCCATCGCTGAATTAAGTGATCTGAAAGCTAACAGTGTCAGAACTGAAAGCAGAATCAAAGAACTTCAGGAAGAGTTACTCTCAAGTAAATGTGAACATGAAAGGATTATATCTATAAGTGAATCTCTGCAAGAAGAATTGAAGTCTAAAGACTTAGAAGTAAAACAGCTACAGAATAGTTTTGATGAGGAAAGGGTGTCATACAGTGAAGAAAAAGAAGCTGTACAAAACCAAATTGTTAGTTATGAAGTTCAGTGTCAGGAACTTGCAGAACTGAGGCAGAAATGTTTTGCTGCAGAAGAGGAGAGGCAGTTCTTCATTGAAAAAATGGCTGTTCTGCAGACTGAATTGGACATGACTGTTGCTTTACAGTCACAGGTTACAGGTTTGAAGTCACAGAATGAAGAGCTTTTAGGGAACATTCAGATCAGCCGTGAGGAACTAACGGCAGTACAGGGAAGATGTTTAGATCTTGAAGTAGAAAAGGAAGCACTTTCGTCAAGGGTCAGTGAGCTTACGGAGCTGCAAGAGGCTCATCAAGCTAGCATTGAAACTCTTTCACAAGACAAGCAGATGCTAGAGACAGAGAAGATGCATCTTTCAGAAATACTGTCTTCATTCAATGACAACAATTCAGATCTTTCTGATATTCAGAAAGTTCTTGAAGAAACTAGAGAGCAGCTAAACATGACACAGGCTGAATGTCAGAAACTGAGACAGCTGGTGGAGGAGAAGGATGTTGTATTATCTCAGCAAGTTTCAGATCTGTTGGAGAGAAGTCAGTTAATTGACACACTAACAGCAGCAAGAGATCAATTAATGGAAGAGGTAAGTTTACGTTTATTGAAGATAATTTATGTTTAAATATTGAGGACATTAACAATGTCTTGCTTAGTTCATTGCACATTTGGTTGCCTGGCATATATTTTACTGTATCTTTTCATTGCATGGTATAGAATTTACATCAGCATATATTGAAGCAGCAAGGCTCTTCTGGTCATTATGGCGGATAGGCAGATTTAATATTTTGAGACATGGCAAGTTTTTGCTTCTGACAATAGTTGGCTGTTGCATTTTTCTCCTTATTTAGACTGAAAAGATATTGTACTGATTGTAACACGTGGTGCATCACTGTGAGCTACAGATTTAATTTAGAAGGCTTTTTGGCTGTTCCCAACATGGTTTAGATTTTTTTTTCACTTTTGACAATGGTTAATTTCCCCCCCTTTTTTTTTAATGTGGACAAAAAGTATATAGTTCCATTGCCCAGCTACTGAGTTGAATGTATGGCATGACACTTGAGCTGCAGATTGAATTTGGAATGCTTGTCAGCTGTGCCCAACTTGGTTTATGTTATGAACTGCAGATTCCGAAAATAGTGAGTGGCCTATTGCCAGAGAACTGGTAGTCCCTATGCGATTAATTGAATCCGCAACGAGGTGATTTTTCTTTCTTTTAAAATTATCCGTATCTCCTGGTGGGACCAGACATAAATTGGGTACCAGGAAATATCCTGGGAAGCAAAGAAGGCCAGAGTAATGTTGATCAAATTGGCCACAACGTGCTGATTAATCTATAAAAATATGAGTCATGCATCACATGCCCGAAGTGCCATTGGTGTGAAAAAGAGTCCTTTAGTTTTCTTTACTTACTTATTAGACACACATCTGTAGTAGGTAAACCTATAAATATGAGGTTGTGTTTCCTGTTTGTTATGAATTGTTTTACTTGGAAGTTTCATACAGAAGCTTTGTGATTGATAATTGTAATCTTTCAGTGCCAGAAGGTTTCACAGAAGATGTCTTATTTTCATCATCATCATCATCATCATCATCATCATGTTCTAAATCTGAATGTTGCATAAGGGTTATCTTATGTAGGGTTTCAGTTACATCCACCTTTCATCAATATATTTCAAGTGTCTGTTTTGCTGATTCTTTCTTTGCTTCTTCTCAGGATGTGCCCAGTATAACTCCATCCTTTTTGTCTTATAACTGTTGATACTGGTGGTTGCCCAGACATAACTTTTACCTCTTCACTTTTCTTGAATTCATTCCATTTAGCATTCATCAGTTGCCTCAGGCATTTGTTTTCAAATGCAGTTAACTTTTATTTCATATCCTTAGTGGTTCTCTGGCATGTGTTAAATGTGAAATAACATATCAATTGAAAAAAAATATTCTTGATTTTTAAACTGTAAAATTTAGAGTTTCATATTTTGTTCAGGCTTTTAAAATCTTGTGTTGCCGATCCAGTATGGATCATAGTTTCTTCTTTGGAGCATAAATAACCACTATGAAAATTTTTTCAAAGAAGTTAAATACTGAAGAAACCAGATTTCTTTAGTGTGCTCTGTTAAAATATAAAGACTAGAACAGATTAAATGTTGACTCTTATTCACAGAAGAGCTAATCATGCATTACTTAAGAGTGAAAGAGTAAATATACAGTGCACCACTACTAGATATTTATCTCCTGTGAGATTGTAATTATCCTGCTGTATGAAACTCATTGAGAGATAGTAATTTAGGTGGAAGCATTAGGATATAAATCTAAATTTATTAACATTTGAAATGGGAAAAGTGTATATTTTAAAACATTTACTAAGGAAGTTATTAATTAAAGCTTAAACTTTCAGATTTTTCTACCAGGGAATCAGTCTCTTGAATTCGTTCTCTTTTTCTCTTCTCCTCCTTCGTGTTCACTGATTGTAAACTCTGGCAGAAAATTCTGGTTGTTCATCCACTTCTGGACTTTACTCTTGCTTCAGAACTTAAGTTTTGTGTGTGCATCCATTTGACAGATGAGGCTTATTTTTATATAGACTCTTGGTTCCTCATACCTAGGCAGATATACTCTAGTTTCAGAGACACCACCCCCTAATTAGTTGATTGAGTTTTGCAACCTGATTGTTTTGGGAGCGGGGGGGTTCTTTTTCTTATCCCCCACAGTGGGACCCAAGACCCATACCAGGATTGGAGTCCAGTATTTCTAGTGTTTGTATCTGGGAGGCAGTAATGATAAACCCTTCTATTTACAGAAAGTCATTTTTGGTTTGTCTTAGAAATGAGTTTCAAAAATACATTTTTCAATTATGAATACTTGATGAAAGGCATAGGGAACCACCGTTTCTGTGTGTGGTCCCTATTACATCATACTTTTTTTTTTTTTACAAACATCGTTCTTGTTGTTTTAATTTTTTTTTAATTACATTATATGAAGAGAAAATGGGTAATGTGACAACTGTGAACATATGTAAAGAGTGATCGTGGAAGACGACTAGAGATAGCAGGACCATGTTCTTCACTTTTTTAGTTTTAAATAACAAATTTCCTTTGTGTTTCCATTGCATATTTGATCTTAATTGCACTGCTTTGATTCTTTTGTAGATTCAGATCATGTCAAGCACTGTGGCTGAAAAAGACCAGAAGATCCAGTCTCTCCTAGAGAACCTGCAAGAGATGGAAGACAGATTAGTCCAGTTAGAAGAGTTATCTAATCAACAGTCATCTTCAGAACAGCAGCAACCCAGTCAGTCTACGAATGAGGACTCTGCCTCTGCCGAGATCGAAGCTCTAAAGGCCGCTCTGGTAGAGAAAGAGAAAGCCTGTGCTGACAAAGAGCTGATGGCAAAGAAAGCTATTGCTACTGCTAAGAAGTTGAAGTTCCAGCTGACCCAGGCTAACAGCAGTCTTGATGATGCTAAAAAGGCTCTTGATGATGCTAGAAATCAGGTTAGGGAACTTGTTGTTGAAAACCAAACTCTTCAGACTAGACTATCTGTTGTGAGCTCTGAAGTTCAGCAGTCTTCTGATATTGTTACAGAACTTTCACTTGAAGCTCAGAAGTCTGGTGCAGACCAAACTACAGGTTTAGACACTTCACGATCTAGGATTGATGAGCAGCAGATTAAATCAGACATGATAGATCTGGAAAGTGCACAAGTGGAAAGCAGAAGTGCAGAATTAGAATTGAGCCTCAATGTGTCCAGTGTCCAGGGTTTTAGCGATGTGTCTTTGGAGATGGAAAGCCTGCAGGCCCAGCTGGCAACTTACAGAGAGTGCTGTGAACGGCTTCAACAGCAGGTACAAGACCTCACTGAGGCTGGTTTTGCAAACGAGTCAAAACTGAAGCAGAAACAGAATCTCATTGACCAGCTCGAAGGAGTTAAAGAAGGGCTGAAGCTAACTGTGACTGAAGTAGAGTCAGCTTATCAGCAACTTCAGGAGGAGTTGGAGAATGCCAAGGAAGATTTTATAGCTTCCAAAGAAGCTCTGGAAAAGAAGTGTGAGATTTTATCTGAGCAAGCTCAACAGTGGAAGTCTTTTACTGACAGTCTGCAGCAGGAGGTGACTGTGAAGGATCACAGAATTCAGCAGATGGAAGCTGAGTTGCATCAGTTACATGCTGAACATTCAGAATCAACCCATTTGAGGGAAAGTGTCAGAGAAAAGGATATTAGACTGGCAGAGTACAGTGCACAGCTAGAGTCTTTGAAATCTGTTCTGGACAGAGAGTCTGAAGCAACAGAAGAATTGAGAAATAAACTGACCAAGGCAGACGAAACCATTGAAAACATGAGAATTAATTTAGAAGAGAAAGAGCAGGCTGTAGCTCAGTCTGCATCTTTACTTGATGAAATGCAAACGCAGGTTCAAGAAAAACAGGTTGAAATAGAAGCACTGAAAGAATCACTGGAACAACAGCAAGTAGATTTTAAGGTTACAGAAGAGAACCTGCATTCGCAGCTGACGATTCTGAGCGAACAGGTTGAAGTTTATAAGAGCAAAGTTGAGGTCTTGTCATCACTTTTAGAGAACAGTCAGCAGGACCAAGCTGCAGTGGCAGCTGAGTGTGAGTCTTTGAAACAACAGCTCCATCAACAAGGAACATACATCGCTGAACTTAATGGAGTTGTTGATGACCTTAAAACACAAGTTGAAGATTCCAGAGCTAGAATGCATAGTGAAAATGCTGAGGAGTTGGAATCTCTTAGGGCTACTTTAGCAGAGTTTCAGCACCAGGTGGAAGAACAAAGCCAGGTGATAAGCACCTTTGAGCAGAGCCTGAGTAATGAGGTTAGAGGTCAGAGTGTAACTGAAACAGTACAGACGGCTCAAACGAGTCCAACTGAAAGCTTGGATGATTTAAATCTTCAGTTGATGAACTACCAGACTTTGATTAAAGAGTTGAATCGAGAAATATTGGGGTTGAAAGAAGTCCAGAGCCAAGTTTCCGAAGAACCTCTGAACAAAGATGCAGAATACTGGAAAGCAAGTCTGGATCAGCTAGTTCTAGAAAAGACAACAGTGGAAGAAGAGAGAAATCAACTACGATTTGAATTGGATGGCCAGTTGGAGATTGCAGAGAGAATGCAAGAAGTTGTCTCAGAAAAACTAGCACAGGTTCAGAACTTACAGAATGCATATGAGCATCTTCAGTCCAGCTTATCTGCTTTATCTTCTGAGAAGGAGCAGCTGCTAGTGAGTATAGACTCTTTAAAAGGAGAACTTGATGGTATGGATCAGGTGATTGCAGAAAGTCAGTTTGCTGAATCTAAAGCTAAAGATGAAGCATCCAAATTGAGATCTGAGAGAGACCAGTTGGTCCTCAGAATTGGCAAACTGGAACAGGAACTTTTGGTTGTGCAGCAGCAGTTGCATAAAACAGATTCTTCTTCTATGTCTGAATTGGCAGTTGTAACATCAGAAAAATCTGTAAAATGGAGTGATCAAATTGCCGTGGAAAAGGCAGCCATTGCTGTTGAGCACCTTCAGCAGGCTGGTGATACCCCTACTCAGGGGACAGTAGCAGAGCAGGAGACCTTGGAACTATCTCTGAAACTCAGAACTGCTGAAGACAACCTGAGACAAGTACAGGGCCAGTATGAGAAGACTAAAAGCCGCTTGCAGGTGGCAGAAGTCAAATGTGAGAAAATGCTGGTCAAGCTTAAGGCGTTCAAGGACAAGAATGACAAACTGCAAATTCAGGTTTGTAATTTTATTTTGGTCTGATTTCAGTAATCTGTTTTATTTGATTGTTTTACCTTAGATATTAAAGTGTGGGTGAGGGAGGAGCATTACTAGATTTAAGTAATGAAGACAGCAACAGTAAATAGTAAAACTTATTGCCTGGCATTTTTGCTCAAGCTGTTCAAGCCAATCCTAGGTTTTAAAACAAAAAAGTCTCCCAAAAACGTTCTTCCTGATCATATTAAAAAGTGTGAAATTCTTTTAGCAAGCAACATTTCTTCTTCTTTACTTCCTCTTTTACTACTTCAGGTGTCGAGGGAGGTTCTGCTTCTTGGTCTTCTCGCCACCTCGACCACAGAAACATTGTGCATTTGTAATGTCTCTGATGTTATGCTTCCATCTTGTTCTTAGTCTGCCTTGTGCTGTGTGTCTTTCTCCACTTTCAGTGAATGCCTTGTATGGTATGCGTCACAAGACATTTTCTCTTAATGGGCAAAGAATTTGATTTTCTGCCTTTGTATGTATTTTAGATAGAATCGGTTCTGTGCCGACTTTTTCTCATGATGAGAGGTTTTGCACAGGACCTGCAGCAAATATGATATGATGTTTTAGGTGCACGCTAAAAATAATTTCACGCCTGTTTGTTATAAAGTTTAAATACTTAATTAGTAGATATTGTTTTTGGGATGAGGACATTGGCTCTAAGTGGCATGGAGAAACTTCATCATTTAGAACTGATCCAGAACACATTTTACTGAGTTCCGCAGAGAGAGATATCATCATCATCATCAAATGTCTTGCCCACTGGCATGGGCGATCATGCTTCTCAACAATCTGCAACTGCATGTATCAGTTCGTGTGCTGATACCCCTCTATGCCATGTCCTCCTTGGTCTTTCCACAGATCTTTCCCTCTTCTCATATCATAACCAAAAAATGATGGCTGTCTCTTTCTGATGTTTTTGATAAGTTGTCTTCGAGCATTCACCTCTTTTATTTAACAATCTGGGTTGTTCCTCCTAGCTGTTCAAGGAATTCTAAGGATTCTTCTGTAAAACCGCATCTCTGAGGCCTCCAGATATTGTTCTGCTTCACAGCCTGTGTTAAAACTGGCTCTACATAGCTTGCGAGAATTTCCTCCAATGACATGGATTTTTTGCACAAAATATTCTTCATTTTGTAAAATGCAGTTTTGATCTGTCCTGTTCTGTTCTTTATCTCTGTGATACATCTTATATATACTTTTTATTTACCCTTAAAAGGGTTGTTGGCACATTGTGTTCTAGTTTACAGCCAGTCGGTGATATTTATGATTTCCAGCCAAATGCATCCGAATGCGGCAAAGCATTAATTTGTTGCTCTTCACGACATCGTTGTTAGACAGGCAGTCGATTTTTTTAAACTCCCTAAACAGGGTTCATGATCTCTCACAGAAAAGTGAAGAGAGATATGGAGATTTCTGCTTTCTGGAGAGGCACCTAGTGACAAAAGGAATAACCCTAATATTCTTCTACACATCAGAATATTTATGAGCATTCAATACTTATTTGGATAACACATTTCTGAATCAGTCTGTAACCATGACCCGACTGCAAAAGCAGCAAGTGAAAATGGATGAGGCCAGATAAGAGCACTGTGCAGGAACCAAAATAATAATAATAATAAGCACACAAAGCTGGTGTCATTAGCCATTACATGCTGAGGAAAATACTCCAGGAGGGGATTCAAGCAGCACCCTATGGACTGAATGGTTCAGTGTGTAGTGAAGATGATCAGTTGACTAATTAATATATAGAAACAATTGAGTAAAAGCAAAGGAATCTTTTTTTCGCCTTTAGGTGTATTGGTTATATAGGGCTAGACCTATTTTATAGACCAATTGGCACTTGATGGGTGGCGTGGTCAGCATCAATCCGGCCGTCTTTACTTCCCAGGACTGCACCTGGTACTCACTCAAGGCTGGGTCGACCTGGGAGCCAAGGCCATTGTTTTGAAGGAAAAAAGTCTGGCTCCGCCAGGGCTCAAACCCACGACCTTCTGATCTGCAGGCAAACTTCTCTTCACGACTCCCGACTCATTAACATATTTTTGTATAAGTTATTTAATAACCTGCTCTGTTGTGGGGTTACAGTGACCCACTGCCCCTAAAAAGCAAGTTATAGGTTAGAGCTGTTCCCTTTCAAATCGGAGTGCATCTGTCTGAGAGGCGAGGTACTATCAGTCTGCATACAAATAAGTTACATTTGTGAAACACATGTGCACACAAAACTCAAGTACTGGGACAGAACTAAAGTCCAAAATTGGCTAAGCCGCCAGATGTTTTCTTTGAAGTTTATACTATGAATGTGAAGAAGAAGAATTTTTTTATTCAATGTCATAATCATACATCTAGTAAAACTCTTCTTTTTTTCCCCCCATGAAAACTTGCAGGTCGATGAACTGCAACAGAAACTAGGCCTGCAAGAAGGCTCACCCAAAAGAGACGGTAACCTTAGAGAGGATAGACGTAGATTGGAAGAGCAAGTGAATGCGCTGAACAACAGACTCCGAGATGTTGAAACTCACAATGGAAAACTGATCCATGACAATTCAGTTCTGAAAGAACAGTTAAAGAGTGTTGAAGCCACCTACAGTAAGGCTAGATTTGATGAAGTAACCACAGCACTGTCTAGAGCACAGGAAGAGCTTGAAGAGAGAAATGTAGCTTTAGAGTTAGCAAAGAACCAGGCTGAAGATTTGCAGCGGTCTGTGGACCACCTGAGAGCAGAGCTCCAGCTGAAGATTGATGAGGTAAATAATCTGAAGTCAGAAGTTTCACTTCAAGCAGATGTGGCTGTTACAATCTTGAATGAAAAGCTGGTTGGTTTACAAATGCTTCTCACTGAGAAAATTGCAGAGATCACTGAGCTTAACAGACGGCTAAAAGAAGAAGAAGAATTACAGCTGGCTTTGAATGTTCAGGTTGCTGACCTGCAGCTTGAACTGGAACTGAGTAAGAAGGATGCAGAAGTTGCCTTAATATCAGAGCTGTCTAAACTTCGGGAGGAGATGAATAATGAGATTTTAGAGTTCAAAAGTGAACTTATTTTAAAGAATAATGAGTCCATTGTGCTTGCTCAGGAGAGAGATTCAGAAGTCAAACTAAATGAGTCCTTAAATGAAGAACTAAAACATTTGGAGGAAGATATTACTAGATTAAATGAGGAGCTAAGCGGTGAGAAAGTCAGAGCAAATAAGGCTGAGAAAGAAGTGTTACATTTGCAACAGAGATTGTCAGAAGAACTAAAGTTAAAGGATGTTTCTGAAAAAGAAAAGGAAGAAATGCAGATGACTGAGCTTAATTCACTGAGGAGTCAGTTAGAGACCTTGCAGTTTCAGTATGACTCATTGTCCCAGGACAATGCAAACTACCAAAGTCTGACATCAACTCTAACAACGAACAACTCGTCCTTGAAGCGAGAAGCTGAAGAACTGAGATTCCGACTGAAGAAAGCTGAAGAAGGTCATCAGAATAAGCCAGCAGATGTTGGTAATGGCAAAGATGTCTTTGTGCTTACCCAGCGCCTGGAAGATGCTGAGAGAGAGCGAGATGATCTCAGTGAAGAATTTGAAGGCGTCAGAGAGGAACTGATTTCTCTGAGAAGAGAAAAGACAACTTTAACCCAGCAGATTGCAGATCTCACCAGCACAGTCCAGCAACTGCACATTCAAGTGTCCAGTCTTCAGGCTCAAAGTACTGTTGAAGAGGAGGGTGATGTAACTGCTGTTAAACTTGAAGAAACAATGTCACCAGGAAAAGATGCCTTTTCACGAGAACAGATTAATGTGCTAGAAGGTGAACTGACGGATCTCAGAGATGAGTTAGCCACTTCTTTGGATGAAAATCAACAACTCAGAAATGAAATTAATGGCCTTAACTGGAAGTTGGAAGAAGCATCTAACTTAGAACAAGAGGTTGAAGATCTCCAGTCTGAATTATCATCATCTGCAATGGAAAAGAAGATACTCAGTCATGACCTAGAAGAAGTCAGGGTTGAAATGTCAGCTCTGCAGACGGATAAACATCTTCTGATGAAAGAAGTGGAGAGGCTGAGTGAGTTGCTGGAGAATCAAGACTTCCAGGAGAGAGATGTTGTAGATTCTGAAGCTGTCGCAGTCCGTCAGTCAATCAGTGATGAAATGCTGCAAGTGATCACAGCCAAAGATTCAGAGATAAATGAGATTCAAGGAATTCTTGACTTAAGAACCAATCAGTTGACAGCGTCTTTGAAAGACATTACAGCCAAGGACAAATTACTCATTGAAAGAGATCAAGAAATCTTAGCACTGAAGGATGAGCTGAGTCAGCTTGATCAAGTCTTGAAGGACAATGAGGACATGGAGCAGAGAAATGCAGCCTTGGTAGAAGAACTGAGAGCTGCACAAGGAGAGAATGAAGCTCTGAGAAAGAAGTTTGATAATTTCAATCAGAAAATTGATTCAGTAAAATCACTAGAGGCCGATTTTGACTCGCTGAATGCAGATTTTAACAAAGTTTTGGAGGAGAAGAGTGGCATGGCTAGAGAGATAGATGAACTACACATCAAGATTCGAGACTTGATGTCACTCCAGTATGAGACAACTTTCACGGTGGAGCAACAGCATCATGTGCTGCGAGAGAAGGAAACCCTACAGAGACGTGTTGAGGAACTTGAAGGAACAGAGGGAAGTGAAATGGAAGAAAATGCAAGGCTGAAACGAGAGCTAGATAAGGTAAGCATTGTGAATAAATTCTGTTAATATTTTTCTTGTTGTTGCTTGTAATATAGGGCATACAGTAAAGACTGCTGTAGGTTAGCTAGTTGGTGGGTTGACAGATTATGAGTTTACCGATTATGTTTATTGCATACTGAACCATTCGATCCATAAGTGCTCCGAGCCTCGTCTCTGTAAATGTCACAGCTGTAGGACTGACGACACTGGTTCTGTGTTGGTTTCTTATTCTTCTTTAACTTACTGCTTCAGTTCAGTTCTTGCAGTCTGGTCATAGTTGCAGATTCACAGTCATCACTTGGTTCCTGCAAAAGTCTTACTTCTGGTAGAGCATTCAGTAAGGACTACTATAGAGGAGCTACAAATGGATCATCACAGCCTGAGGAGAATGGTGCTGTGAGGAGTGACCGGGCTATCTGGCTGCCGCTAATCATATAATGGAAACACAAGATGGATATACAATCAGACTTTTACTGGTGCCTTCGGAAATTGGAATTCAGGGCTTGCTGTTGAAGATGAGGACAGGGCTCTTTTTGGAATGTCCCAAGTGCTGTCATGTCGAATCTTAATTCAACATTAAAAATTCTACTATAGGAGTATGGGGAGGAAGGTATACAAAAAGTCAAATCCCCCTTTTGTGCCATAAAATGTCAGGATTTAGCCCCATATTCTTACAGACCAGTTGACACTCATTAGTGATTTAGTCAGCATTGTGCCAGCCAAGCGTATTGGACATATAGTGCTAGACGTGTATTTTATACACCAGTTGACATTCAGTGGGTGATGTGGTCAGCATCACACTGGCTGCCTTTACTTCCCAGGACTTTACCCGCCACCCACCCAAGACTGGGTCAACCTGGGAGCTAAGTCATTTTTGAAAGAGAAAAAATATCAAGCTCTGCTCAGTTTTCAACTCACAACCTTCGGGTCGGCAGGCGAGCATCTAACTGCTATGCCACCATGGCCTCTCAACCAGCTATACTTCCTAGAAAATGTCTGGGTACCAGATTTAGGCTGTGTCAACCTGGAAGTCCAGGCCAGTGGTTAAAAATATGTTGTTTGCTCCAAACAAAAAAAAATGTGTATACAGATGCTCCAAGTAGATGGGGTTAATGCAGTAAAGTTAGTTGTCTGTCCATTACGGGATCTTGCAGGACCAGCTCCAGCGTTGTTTTGCTGTTTGTGAGTTAACTGGGCATTTAGTAGTTTTGCCATAGCTGTCTCAGTGGTTGGCTCTCAATACCACTATTGACACCAACACAAGATGGTCTGCTGCCAAATCGCCTGCAGCTGGCACTGAACCCGGCACATCAACTTATAAAGGACATTAGCAGGGCTTAAGCCACAGACACTGACTAAATGCTATAACGGAATAATAAATGTAGGCCTTTAGGATAGAACTAAAATTCCATTGAATCATGAGATGAGGGGTAGATGCTAGCATTGGATAGGACACCGACAGAGGAAATCTAGTAACTGTGTAACTAGAATGTCCTTGCATTGGAACCCAGAGGACTGCATGATTTCCACAATGCACAATTACTTGTTTAGTCCAAAGGAGAGGTAACACCAGTACATTTGGAACAAAGCATGCTGCAGAAGCTGCCAGATCAGTAGAACATTGCTCTGGGTGTCAGCCTATCAGAGCTTTCCTCCTAGACCAGCTACCAGCCAAGGCAAAGGACCTAGACTGCCCTGTCATAGCATGCAATTTTCAGATTGCATTTCCTCTTTCTAGGATAAGGCAAGTCCCAGGAGCAGAACAATTATAAGGCGACCCGTTTTGCAGTGAAGTTGAAACCTTGACTACTGACTTATAGGTGCAGTGACATTGATTCACTAGATTTGTATGCTTTCTCTCATCGCAGATCTTGGCTTCGCTGCAGCAAGCTGAGTTTGACAACAAGTCATTGATCTCACAGCTACAGCTGGCCAGGACTGAAGGCATGTCCGAATCGGAGATCCACGATGACCACAAGAGGCTGCAGGCTCAGTTCACGGAAGTCATGGAGCAGAAAAATGCTGTGGTTAGTCAGCTCAACGATGCCTTACACACACTGAAGCAGAGGGAAGCCAGGTGTCAGCAGCTGGCTATGCAGGTAAAAGAAACATTTTAGTCTTCAAGTTTGGTGTCACAAACCAGGTTTAAAATAAAATGTAAGGCATAATTTTGTGTGAGGGTGGAGTATGAGATAAGTTAAAAAAAAAAAAAAAACTGTTGTCTCTAAGTTTGGTATCACAAACCAGGTTTAAAAAACATAAAGACAGAACTTTTTAATGTGGGTGGAGTAGGGTTAAAAAAATCAAATTTTAGTCTCTAAGCTTGGGATCACAAATCTAGTTGGGGAAAAAAAATGCAGGCATAATTTTGTGTGTGGATCGAGTATGGGATAAGGTAACCCCTCCTGAAAGAAAACATTTTAAGTCTCTAAGTTTGGTGTCATAAACCAGGTTTAAAAAAACATTTAAGGCATAATTTTGTGTGTGGATGGAATATCGGAATAAGGTGGACACCCCCCCCCCCCTCCCAAAAAAAAAAACATTTTGGTCTTTAATTTTGGAGTCAGAAATCAAGTTTAAACAATTTAAGGCAGAACTTGTTTTGTGAGTGCCTTTTGGTATTCTTAATCTGTAATTAAATGTATGTGTTATCATACTAATTATATTTTTAACGGTAAATATATATATATATATATATATATATATATATATATATATATATATATATATATATATATATATATATATATATATATATATATATATATATATATATGTACAAACTGCTAATGAAAACAACACAATTTCCTTGTCGTTTTGTGTAATAAATAGTTTTTTAAAAATATTGTATTTATAATTAAACTCATAACTTCTGACTCTACTGTATCTGAGAGTTTAAACATTTTATAACTTTTGATGGAAATACAGGATCCGCAATTGGTGTTTTATAGATGTATTTAACAGCTTCATGATCCTCAAGTACTAGGGTTCAATTTCCATAATATCCCTATATGGGGCAAGAATAGATCTACTGCCTCCCTAACAAGCATGCCGTATGAGTTGACTAATTAGGGGCTTCCTTCAAGTCAGAGTGCATTATTAGTATTTCCAAAGACAGCCAAGGGTATACTGAACAAGACTTAATTGTGGAGATGGCTCAGCATTATTCTTGTAATGATTATGATAAACTTGTTCATACTTAATTGTCACTAGTTTTACAACAGATCAGGACACTTAATTCTAACTGCTCCTCATTTGCCCACTGCCAGGTCAGTCAGTTAGCCGAGGACAGGGGATACTTAAACACACAGCTGGCAAATATTTCCAAGTCTCTGAGAGAGAAAGAACAAGAGTGGCTGGCCATGAGTCACCAGTATGGGGATCTTTACCAAGCTTATATTGGAGCACAGTCTAAGGTAGTACCCATTATCATCGTCATTATCATCAAGTGGCAGGCCCTTTGCAAAACATCGCTCTCATCATGGTTTGCCTGAAAGAAACTCAGTCTCCTGTGCCCATCTTCATGCTGGTCAGCCTCTAGCCCTCCTTCCTGGTACCCTGCCTTCAGCTGTTATTTTTTTCCGTTTCGCTATGGTGCTTGATATGGTCAGATGATATTTATTAATAGATGTTCAGATCTAGAATGTCTGCATTTCTTTACTTTTTTTGTGTTCATGGTATAAGTTTCTTGGGATAGAAATGTGATATTTTCCCTTGCTTTCTCAGACATATAGCTTCAGCCTTTGGTAACCTTTTAGATTGCCAAGGCAGGTGAGTGGCCTGCTCTGTGTCACTTCTGCTGACATCAGAAGTAGTACCCATGCTTTAAATAATAATATCACGTGAGCTTCCCTTCCGGAACTGCTACTGTCTGTTTGCGCCTATCTAACTTATCCCATACTCTTATTTTGTTTTCATATTAAAGTTGTATTCTTGTTTGTGGTGAAGCTTCCTGGTTTGACTTTTTGTTTGCTTGATATCTTTCACAAGTGTGTGTTCATTATCATACTTTGTCTTCTATCATAGAACAAAGGGCAGCAGCAGTTGTTATGAAGTGATCTCTATTGAACCCTTTCATCCTGGAAACCTTAAAAAAAAAAGGGGGCAGACCCCAGAAATTCCCGGTGGGGAGGGGATCTTTTACATTTTCTTTTACATAGGTTACACAATTAATTTTTTTTCATTGTATATATTTTTATCTATTTTTTTTGTTGTTGTAAATTAATTATGATTAGTAATCAGTAAACATGACTAGAGTCAAAAAATGAAATTAATCCCGTTGGGCCGGAAAAAAAAGTCCCTAACAAGCAGCTGTACTAAGGGTCATCAAAGGTTACTAAAGTTAGCTTGTGCTTGGGTTTCGCCATTCTGTTGAAAGCTTTAGCCCCAAAAGCCAGTCAACTAGGAACATGTCTATAAATGGATTTAGATGATTTTTTTTTAGAGTCTGCTGTCTGGTGGGGGCTAAAGGACAAATGAGGAAGAAGAAGAAGGGGGGAAAAAAAAAACCAGAATAAGCATAAGAATGAGAAAATAAGAGTAAAAGAAATATCAGATTGGGCAATATGTTTGATCATTGCACATGACCATATCCCTAGAGTTTATGATTATAAGTCTGTGTATGGTCCACATGTTTGTCTTATCTTCTGCATTCTGACAGCTAAGATGTAAAACAGTATATTTGCTAGTTCATTTATATACTACAGTTTGTTTACTAAAGATAATAGTGCTGAAAAACTGATAACTCTACCTCATAAGGGTATGTCAAATCCCATGTTTTCCACATCATTTCATTAGTGTAGGTTCTATCTAAAACAGTTATTACCTTAACTTTTTCTAACCAAGACAGTTCTTTTTTAAAGTAACTGTTTGATAGTTAAGTTTATCATGAACAATTTTCAGTCTAGACAAGAATATCTAAAAAAAAATCTGTATGGTGACGACTGTCTTGAAATCTCCAAAAGATGTTTGAACAGTAGAAACTTTGCATATGTGTGTAGTTGTAGGATAAAGGTGTATGTGGGGCAATGAACAGGGTGATAGATTGGCTGCTGCTCCTCTGGGCAGTGAGCTGCTAAATGATAAAGCAGTCATGGTGAAAGGCTGTCTGGGATCTAATATGCAGTGCAGTAGAACAGACTCAGAATACATACATTGAATGATTGATTCAAAAGGGAAAGTGGGGGGGGGGGGGGGGGGGTAGAAGTTCTGGAATATATTCAACATTGAGGGGAAAACATAGGGGGACTAAACAGCTCAGAGTTATCATATCGACTCTTCATTGGCTACTGAGGCAGGAGTTGAAGCACATATGGGAATATCCTGCATGCAATGATGTCAGTTCTTGATTGATTGATTCATTCATTCATTCTAGATGCTGGACAGGAAGTGGGGGGAAGTGGGGCAGGACTGATTTGTAGGAAGCGAGTTGTTATTCAGGGGATTTAACACACACACACACAAACTTTCAGTTTCATATTATCTACCTGCACACATGCAGAAGAAGAACTATAGGGTCGGAGAGTGTGTTTGATCTTTGCACAGCAGCTAAACTTGTATTGTTCTACTGTTGTACTTCTATGACACCACAGAATGCAGAGTTAGAGAGGAGGATAGCTCTGGAGTCAGTTCAGAAGGAACTTGAGGATGAGGAGACGGCTGCTGAAGCAGATCAGATCAGGGGAGAGAATGATCAGACAGCCAAAAAGTGAGTTGTGTTGACTGTGTTTGTATTCATGTTTAATTGATTCATAGAGACATGGATAGATTATGTGATGCTGTAAGCCATCAGTTTTAATGCCAGCAGGATTTTTGTTGTTACAGAACATACTGGAAATATTTTCTTTCCACAATGTGCTTGGCTATAATCCTATATTGTACACACCTTGGTGTATTGTTCCTATACTTCAAGTAGAAGAAAAAAAACTGTCTTTTTTTTCCCCCATAGTTGTCCCTTTGTGGGATGCAATTTTTTGTTACTTTAAGCCCCTCCCTGGCTTTTGCAGGAGACCTAAATATAGCCGGGCCATATAAATATAAAGGGGTTTCTGGGACCTCTCCAGGAAACACCAAGAAAGAAGAAGGAAGACATGCACCAGTGACAACAGGACGAGCGGTTTGATTCGGATGGAAGCATCAAGCCCAGAAATGGCACAAAAACTAGTATTTAGTCACGAAAGTGACGCAAATAACCCAGACCACAGATATAGGTGAAGACTGCTAGCAGCCTAGGCTAGCTAGCTGCAGTCTGAACGTGGTCGAGCTTTTCTTTTTTTTTTTCTCAAAAGGACTTGGACCTCTCCATGGGTGATCCTCATCCGCATGGCGGTACTTTGTGACACCAGGTGTTTATCGCTTGTGTGATGTCCTGGTGGGGTACAACTACCTGCCTACTTTTTGTGTGTGTGTGTGTGGAATGCAGTTTAAAAAAAATTATTAAAAACCCCACCCCGGCTGTTGTTGGGAGCTCTAAATATAACCTATGGGTTGAACTGATTTTCTGGTACTAGCGCCTGAGTGATTCTCATCCGAATGGTGGAACTTTGTGTTGTATCCCCGGGTGTTTATCACTTGTCATGCCGTCCTGGTGGAGTTGAACATCAGTCAGTCAGTCTGTCACCTCTGTTTACTACTTAGTGATGTAGAAATGGCTGTCATGAGCCTGCGGATTTTAAGGCCGCATGAACAGCGCAGTGACCACCAACTGTGCATTTTAGGAAGGAAAATTTTGTTTAAATCCCATACCAAAGATGGAATCTAAGTCTCCTGCGTGAAAGCCAAGTGTTCTAACCCCCTCAGCCAGCCTAACAGTACATTATCCTATATTGGATACTGGGTCAGAATACTATAGTGTACAGTCTTGGTGTATTAGTCTTATGTTACACAGCTCATGGGCTACTACTTTGGCACTGACAATATTCAGCTTATAATGTATTCATTATGGTATTCATATTAAGTTGAATTGAGTCAAGAATTGACATCACAGCACTTTAGGCATACAAAGATACATACAGGCATACTTGAGATACAAAGTATGCTCACTACTCGTGACTTTTCCAGTGAAGCTGGCATATTATTCACATGATAGTGAATTTGTTGCAGTACTTTGGCACTCATGCTGTATTCAGCTGCTAATGAACATATTACTGATGTCTCTGAAGGACTGCAGGAGTGACCAGGAGAGATAAAATCAGGATTGAGGTCATAAGGGACAAAGTTGTCATAGAACCAATTGTAAATTACATACAAAGACAGCAAATCAGATGTTTTATCCACTTGGAGAGAATGCCTTATGAACCATGCAAGGCAAACACCAAGAGAGGAGAAGGACATAGAGCACAAGGTGGACCAAAAACTAGGTGGTAAGGTAACATTAGAGAAACCCTACAACAGCATGATGTGTATGACCAGAAGAGCTGGGAGCAGAACCTTATATCTCCCTCGACACCCGAAGTGGTAAAAGAGGAAGTAAAGAAGAAGATTGCAGTACTTACATAATTAAAATGAGTTGACTACATTTCTCTTCTCTAAGATTCTGTATTGAAACATGAAAGTGTAGGTAGACGTATGAATGAGAAGAAAAGAATGCATTTAAATATACTTTCTTCTGTATTATCTGTCAGGCTGGAGGACCTGAAGGCGATGTACCAGACCTTGCAGGACACCTACATGTCAGTGAATGCCACACTGGCCAGGGAGAAGTCTCTGAGAGAACAGCTGGAGAGGGAGCTTGGGGAGGCTCATGAACAGATCAAACTTTTGGCTGCTGTGGCTAATCAAGAGGTATTTGTTGTCTTTTGTCTTCAAGCCCATGCCATCAGGCATTGATCCCTGTGCCTGTTCATAGCCTTTTCTCACTTGTACTGTTGATAATTTTTATAAGTTTTTATTAGGTTCACTTTTTGTTTGTTTGTTGTTTATACAGATGTCCCTCTGTGCCATGTGGTGTCCGTCACCATGTGTGTATGCAGCTTTCTTAAATGTTTAATGTTGATCATTTTTTTAATACAGTTGTTCCTCCATGCGGTATGATGTCAGTCACTGTGTTTGTCCTCAGCCTCGTATGTGTACTTTGATCATTTTTTATGTGTATTTCCCTCTATGCCAAGCAGTATTAACATTTTCTCTTTTGTCTCCCCTTCTCTTTCCTTCAACTTTCCTGTTGTCTCAACATGATATTGTAACATTTGTTTTACAAATTGGTCTCATATCTATGTGTTGGTAGGTGCATGTATATATGAGTGCAAAAGTGACTGTGATGGGTGCAATTTTAAATTTTATTTCTTTCTTCTTTTTTTTTCCTTTGGGTGGTAAATTGATTACTTTGTCCTTGAGAAATTAGTGCAGTTTCATTCTTGCCTTGTGTGCATTGAAAAGCTGGTTGTGTTTTATTGAAAATTAAATCCTTATTTATTAAATTGTTAATAACATTTTTCAGTCTGCATCACACGTAAGTCCATATGTGAATTTTCTGTATTCATAGGTCTGTGAGAGAGAATAATAATTTCTTTTGTAAAATCAGAGAGGATTAAAACTTCCTCTGTCAGTGATCTTCTTTCGGATCTACATTGATGTGCCTGAGAGCATATTTGTGTATGTGTATATTCAAAGGCTCTTCTAGGGGGTAATGAGCGAATGAATAAATTGGGAATCAACATCACTTCAAGCAAGATATCCCCATACGCAGGGCTTTTGTTGTTGCTTAGGCTGCTAGAAGGAACGCAGTACTGGCAATTGTCTTTAAAGGTATCATTGTTTTAACAGCTAATGTAATAGACACTTTGTGGTGAGTAGCAATGTTTTGTCGTCCATAACCACACCTTTTATTCTAGGTAATAACCTGCCCATATGTCCTCTATCCCCTTCTTCAGTATGCAGTGATGAGTTCCCATACTAATGGCAGGAAAGGGCAACAACGTGCACAGATGTAACCAAATATGTCAACTGCTCTTTATCCAAGACTGAAACAAGAAACACAGTCCTAAGCTCCAGCCCCAAGATGTCCTGTTTCACAGCATCTCTTTATGTTACCACTTTTTGTCCTTGTGTTTGTTTTGGGTGGCCCCATTTTGGAGGGGAAAAAAAGAATAGACCCAGTGTCCCCAAACAAACATGTTGTAAAAGACGATTAAATAGGGGTTTTCCTTCAAAGTCGGAGTGCAGCTGCCTGAGAGGAATGAACCAGCAGTCTGTATAGAATAAACCAGATCTGTAAAGAGGTTTTGTTCGCAAAACCCAAATTCTGGAAAAAGACTGAAGTCCAGAGGCAGGCGAACAACCAAAACTTTCTGCGAGAGTTTACAGTTGGTGCACACGAAGAAAAAGAAGAAATATTCCCATTTTTCATATTTCCATTCAGGTTCTTTATTTCTCTTCTGGAAAAGTTAGTTAGTATCCCTTACTAGATTTTGCAGAACTGATTCCATCATATTTTTTTTTTTTTTTGCTGTTTGATTCTACTAGGCAAGTTTACGTTAAGTAATTTGCCTTTGCTTTTGGATAATCGGTTCTTAATACAGTTGTCAAAATCAATGCAAAACTGTCTGTTGCCAAATCACCTATGGCTGGAATTAAAATGGGTACCTCAGAATTACAAACTGTGTTCACAGCAACCAGGTTACAGGCATCGACTGAGCTTCTCTGCAGTTGAATTCCCAATTTAAAGGCTTGGTCTTAGGAATTTTTTTCTTATTCTTGTTTTAGTTTTTGATGAAGACTTTGGTAAAAATATTATGTTGTATCTGTTTTTTTTTTTCTGTTGCTTGTCTGAGTAGGTAATCCTGTATTTGAAATTTGTAACAAAAACTAGTTGTTCCTAATCTGTGATAATTTATTTCCTTTATCCCAAGGTTCACATTGAATTAGAGGATGATAATGATCTTAGAATACGTGAGACCTCAACTATGCTGAGTAAGTGCTGTTCTCTTGTATTTTAGTTAATTTGTTTCTGTGTAATGTTTTTATTACTTTGTTTTTTCAAATATTTTTTTTTTCAAGTACTCTTTTGTATAAAAATTAGTATCACATGTAAGTCCATATATCTAAATATAGAAGCTACAGAGAGCAGATTTCTGGCATTGGAGACTTAACCTGAACACTTATTGATGAAAACACAAGGGAATGTGATGCTTTAGTTTACACAGATGGATCAGTAATTTGGGACAAGCGAAGTGAGTATTTACAGTGACCTCAAGAGGGAACACCATCAAGGAAATGAATGGTTCCTTTGCTGTTACAGTTAGTAGCTTCACAATGGCAACTGTGACTGTAACAAGAGAGTGTGGCTGTTTACTTAGGTGCTTACTTAGTGACTTGGTGAATGTGCTGAAGAAAATTCAGGCTCAGTTCATCAGACAAGAATTGATTACAACACTAAGCACTTTGTGAATGGCTGGCCTTATTAAAACCATCCTTGTGGTACTAAGCTCTGTCATGGTTCTTGATTTGTTATTCTCCTTCTTTGTTGTGTTCACCGGCTGTATACTCCCATGCAAAGTTCTGGTTGTTCGTCCACTTCTGGAATCTGTGTTACATGCACATCTGTTTTACAGATCTGACTCATGTATATGCACACTGTTGGTTCCTTATCTCTCAGGCAGATGCACTCCTACTTTGATGGAAGTAGGACCCCCTGCCTCCCCAACAAACATGTCATATGAGTCGACTAATTGAGGGCATCCTTCGAAGTTGGAGAACATCTGCCTGAAATGCAATAAACCAAGTCTGCATAAAAATAAACCAAATCTGTAAAATGGATGTGCACACACCACTCAGGTTCTAGAACAAGACTAAAGTTCAGAGGCGGATGAATAGTCAGAACTTTCTGCTGGAGTTTACAGTTGAAGAAAGCAAAGAAGAATAACGAAGATGTTGCACGCTGTTGCTGCTGATGTTCCCGGATTCATTCTCACTTGTTGGCCAAACTATTTCAGTCTTTGTTTATCAGTAAATTAAACAATGGTTATTGTTCCAATAGTTCTTCTAATCTTTTAATTTCTCACACTGTCTCTTCTGCTTTTGTTCATAGCATTTCAAAAACATCTCATTTCACTGCTTATTAGTTTTCTCTCGTGTTCTTTGGTTAATGTCTGACAATAGTAGCCTTAAGTTAGAATCAAGACTGCATTTTGGCCTATTTTTGGTCCTGCAAAAAATCAGAAGTTTCGGAAATAGGTTAGTTAGTTAGTTAATCAACAGATATCCTCATTGCACATCAGACAGGTCCATAAGCACTCAGATCCCATCTTCAGGATAGACCTCAGCCTTTCGGGACTGATAACACTAGTTCTGTGTTGGTTTGCTGTTCTTCTTTGGCTACCTGTATAGTCTTCATGTTTGACGACACCTTTTTTGACCTGAAGTTCTTGTCTTTTGAATATTGCCAATTAAGCGTCATCTCCTACTAAATCATCTTCTGAAATAGGCCATAGGTCAGGTAAAAGTCAAGGCTGTTTCCATGACCTGAGATGTATTGATGTTATGGTGGCTTCCTTATTATCTTCAACATTTCTTGGCACTCAGTTTAGGCTAGGTCAACCCGGGTCGGTCAGGTCATTTCAGACATTCCCCTCACTTGGGGTTTAAACTTATTTTGGCCACCAGTCAGGAGTGCTAACCACTGCACTACCACAGCTTACAGAATAAGTCAGGTTTGACACAACTTTCTGGATAGATTTTGATGCCAGATCTAAAATCGTTGGTCACCAGCAGTGGTCAAGGGAAGCAAAGATGGCAGGATTTCAATTGGATAATGTGAGAAGTGGTTTAATGTTACTTAGTGTTACCTGCTTGATGATGAGTTGGAAATGCCCTTGTAATGTAGCTGAAAAATATCATTGTGACTAAATAAGGACAGCATTCTCCTACATATTTATGCATAATCATCATCTTCTGCTGTCTCCTCTTTTCCCTTTTTTCCATCTTAGCATCAAGGTTTGGAGACAATTACGGATTTAGTTCTGGTATGTGCCTAATGCATCATAGTTTTAATTGTGACAGAAATACCATATTTGCAGAATAATCTGTTGCTTTTTCTTCTTATTGTGCCTGAGTCGAATGCTGTTTGGTGGTAGTTGTGTTGCATGGCTATACAGTTTTACTTACTACGAGTGGCATTAAGAAAGTAATGCCCCACATTTTTTCTCTCTCGCAAAATGTATGAAAGTCACTGACAGTGAATGACATTGTATCCTTTATATCATCATCATATTTTATTATATAAAATCTGTGACCAAAAGCCAACGTGAAACAATAGCATGTAGACCTTGTCTGTAACAGGTTTTTCCTGTTCACGTAGACCTATCTTGATGTCGTGCACAATATCCTCAGGTTCATCTCTCCACTTTCTGAAGCTCTAACTCTCTGAAACCAGCTACCAGTTGTGCTTCTATCACTCCATAATGTCCATACACAGTACACAAAAGTTGATAAATGTTTACCACAATTTCTGTTCTCACAGCCTGAAATTTTAAACAGTTAGCTGTTTGTAATGCATTAAGTCCTCACTCTCTATTTTAACGGATAATTTCAGCTGTTCCTATTGTCTAAATGACAGGTTATTTTATGCATACAAATTGGCATGTCAGCTTTTAAGCCTGCAAAACTTTGTTTCTGTCTTAATATTTCTTGGGAAAGAGGAAGTGGGTGAGTAGGAATGTGTGGCATTACTTTCTGAACGCCTCTCACATTTTTTAAATAATAAGATGAATGCAGGTATTATGCTGATTTGCTTTCAACTATGATTTGTGTGTGTGTGTCTCGACTAGTTACGTTAAGCGTCATTAGCGAGAATTTTTAATTATTTGGTTGTGGTTTCTACTTTGGCCGTTCATCAGGCATGGTTATAGTATATTAAAGTTGGACTGGACAGAAAAATGTGTCAAACAATGTTACTGGTCTGATAAAGTACACATGGTGAGAGGAGGAGGAAAAGGGGGGGGGGGGGGGGGGGGAAGAGAGATATAATGACCCAAAGTTTCATTGGGATATACATGCAGTTGGTGTGGTGTTTGGTTCTTGTTCACGTCTGTATTGAGGAAACAAAAATGCTTGCACTGATGTCTTAACAAATTCAGTTACAGAAAATATTGTGATCAAATGTCCAGGAAGGCCAAGAAGCACAGTACAAAAGCACAAGTCAATTACTTTCAAGGAAGCAACACTGTTGAATTGTAAAGCCAGATTTCTTCATTATGCTCAGACCAAATGTGAAATATATAATATCACATTTAATTTATTCTTTTATATTTTCAGCTCGACATGGCTTCGGCTACTGTAGTAGAATACAGAGTTGGCTGAAAGTGAAGAAGTAAGTATTAGTTTTGTTAAATTATGTATGGCAGATATGTTGGTTTGTGTCATCTCTCTTAGATTTAGAACCCAGGAGTATTTGTGTGTAGTAGTACTTCATGTTGTACATCCAACATTTCAGCCCATTGTAATTGCTTAATACTGCATACATAAAGCCCTAAATTATGTTTCTGTCACCTGTGATAGAACATCATCATCATCATCCTGTTCTGGCATTTATATTTCACATGGGGCTCACAGCCTCTCCTCCATGCCACTGTGTCTTGTGCTGTCTTTCTTCTCTTCCAATCATATATGGAATCCAGGTCAGCACCTTTGGCCTCTCTCATCAGTATTATCTTTGGCTTTCTCTTGGACATCCTTGTTTCCTCACTTTGTTTCCCATTTCATTACCTGTCTAGTAATTCTCTGTGCACTTCACCTCAGGATTTTGTTCTCCGTATAGTTCATGACATGTGGTATTGGTGGTCATGTCATGTCCACAGCCTTCTGTCTCATGTAGTTTCAAGTAATTCGAACACAGATGGTCTTATATGTCATGATTTCAAACTGTCCAGCATCTCTTGGTTTTCCTCTGTCTGTCTTCCCTTCCAGCTTTCCTACCATTGTACTCCAGTTTCTTTCCTTTTCATGACATGATCAAAACCAAGAATATGCCCAACATATTGTCATCTTTGTTTTACTATGTTAAAACATCTAAAATAAATAATTTTTGAAACAAATTCTTAGGCATGAGAATAAGCAGATTATTTACTGCTTTACTAACATTTACTGTTACAAGGGTTGTTTTCTCCATTATCTACTTTTTCCTACTCCGTTTTGTTTTTGTTGCTTGATATCACCAGACAAACATACAGGGAGTCAATCTTTACTTACTTTCCTGAATTATTTCTTGACTGCACCAAGTTGAATTACACACATCTTGTGTTGCCTGGCTTGTTATTCTTCTCTAACCATTATTACATTCTTGTCAATGTTCCCTGTGGTTCCCATGCTCCATTTGTGTGTGTGTGTGTGTGTGTGTGTGTGGGGGGGGGGGGGGGGGGGGAATAGACCCACTGCTGCCTACCCCTTTTCCACCACAAGCTTGTCAAAAAATATGACTGATTTAGAGGTTTGCTGAAATTGTAAGTGTTAGGTTACCAGGTGAAGATATCACAGCCTAGCTGTAAACCATAATAGAATGTGCCCAACTGCCCTTTTAAGAGCAGAAGATATATCAGTGTCATTTCAACAATATTTGTATATGTTAGAATTACTGAGTGATATAATGTTAGCTTATTACAGTATAAATAAGGTGTGTATCATCATCCTCATCATCAAATTCCTTGCCAACTGGCATGGGTGATCATGCTTGTCCACATCTTGTTATCTCTGTCAGCATGTCTGTGTGCTGACACCCTTCAGTGCCGTGACACAAAGCTGTTAAGAATCTTCTTAGTTATCTGTCAATCCATCTGTGCAAGTTTTAAATATAAGCACACAAAAAAGGGGAAATTACTCTATATTTTTGTTGAAATGTTTGCACTAGTAGTTAACCCTTTCTCCTTGTTAAAAAAAAACTTCTTCCAAAATGTGAATAAGATAAAATGCACTGTTATTATTCTGTGAATGTCCACCCTAAGAAACTAGAGAAAGAGAATCAGAAGCAGAAGAAATTCCTAATCTTGGTCAGTTTATATTTTTAAAAATCCAGGGGGTTGAAACCTTTGACCACCAAGCAGACATGTAGGCCTGCTAACTGTTGCGACAAAATGGCCTCAAAGTCACTAAAAAAAAAAAAAAAAAAAAACCCCCCTTTCTCTTTTTACAGTCATTATTTTGCAAAAAGGTGACTTGTTTTTTTATATGAAGGGAAGTAATTACTAAATACAAACTGGGCAAAGAAATAACTGTTTTCCTTCCCTTTGACCAAGAAAATATAAGTTTGTCGATGACAAAAATAGATTTTAGTCCACCCCAAGTTATATTACACAAAACTTTTTTTTTAATCAAAAAATAAAAAAAACTAGTCACACTCCACCCCCCCCCCCCCTCTTTATGGCTACACATGTCACCTGTACTAACGCTATTATTTAGGCATATGGGCCACTGCCCAAAGACATTTTGTCACCAAAAACCCTGTAAAAGAAGAAAAAACTGGCTTTTTCTGGGCCACAGGATTAATATGCACTCATGCAGTTTCTGGATCACTTTTTTTTGGGTTCATTGATTTTAGTCTTCACCGTTTACCACCTGTAAACTCCAGAGTAAAGTTCTGGTTGTTCATCCACCTTTGGACTCTAGTCTTGTTTCAGAACCTGATTTGTGCATGCACATCCATTTTACAGATCTGACTTCTTTGTATGCAGACTGTTGGTTCCTTATCTCTCAGGCAGAAGCACTCAGACTTTGAAGGAAGACTCCAATAGTTGACTCCTACAACATGCTGTTTCTAGAGTCAGTGGGTCTATTCTTGTTTTTCCCACAATGGGGGCACAGAACCCACAAGGGGAATAACAGTCTTATTTGTTCAGAGATAATTTACTCTTATTTGTTGATAGATCATTTACTCTATTTGTGCATAGATAAAATGCTCATTTGATTCCTTGTTGATAGATTATCTTTGAATTGTACAAAATTGTCTGCTTTCAGACATCTAACAAGGACTGATAAGTACATAATAAGCAATTGCTTTCTCAAACATTATACAAATATCCAGCAGAACCTTTTCAGTTCACTTACTGTTGTCTGGGGGAAACAGCTTTGTTAGGCTGCATTGCATTGATTTCCTTACATATTTATTAGTTTTGTATCATTTTACAAATAACTTAGGGGTTGGTTCTGCATGTTCATAGTGACTTCACTAGCCATTGGCCTTAAATCCTTAGGCACATGATCCCCTTGTCCTGTTAAATTACGTCATTGGGTTGGGATGGAATTCACAAGCTTTTCTACAGTGTTTTTCTAAGGACCGGGATGATCTAAGCACGAATACGTTAGATTTAAATATTTCAATACCAAAGAACACATCTTATGTTCATAGGTTTCTCCTAGAAGCCCAGTGATTACGCCTCTCTGTACTACCCTTTAGGTCTCTGATGCTAAACCCCCAGGGACTGAAAGAGTTAAAGGTTACAAAAACTTGGGGACTTCCAGCCAGCTTGGTAAATGGATATGATATCTAATCTTCTTTATCACTTGAGACGAGAAAGAGAATTCTTAAAAGCTGTATTAATCTTATCTTGATATGTGAAAGTGAATCATGGACAGTTAGTAAAATTAGTGAAAATGTATTTTGGAGATGGGGTTTTATAGGCGAATGATGAGATTACCCTGGACAGATAAAAAAAAAAAGTAATCAGGACGTCTTGAAGGAAACTGATTGCCCACATCAGAAAGAGTCAATCTGCATTCTGTGGTCATGTGATGAGAAGGAGAAAACTGGAGTACATCGTGACAGCAGGAAACGGAGGAGAGGAGAGGCAGAAGGAGATGGAGAGAACAGTTGCTGGACAGTTTGACATCATTCTCTCAAATGTTGGTGTTTGTGACCCTATCACAACATTTGCCTTCTGTCCCCTTGGCTTCTATCTCTCTGTCGAGTCTGCCATCATCTGTAAATATGTTTTCTAGATATTTGAAGGTAGGTTAAAGCCAGAAAATCATCCTCATTGCCCCAGGTTATCCCAAATAGCTTACTCTCTTTCCGCAGAATGTCTAGTCCACAAGGGACTGTGATAAACATTCTGGTGTTTTTAGTTGGCACAGGAGTGGAGCAACTATGAGGTGATCCGTTTGCTATGAAGCTGAAACTAAGATTACCAGAATGGCTAGCTGTCTGCCAGGAGTGTCTCAAAAAAGCATGAATTCCATATCTCCATCAATGATCCGCAGTAATTTCTGTAAAATCTGTGCTCATGAACTGAGCAAATCCGTGAAATGAACTCACAGCCTTCAGAGTGCTGGGCAAATGGCTTGGCTTCTTTGCCATGGAGATGGTTGTCAGTCAACTTTGTGGTTTGTTGAAACCAAAGTCTCTTGTCTTTCCCATTTTTATTAAACATCAAGTGGTGAAAACAGGGGTGACTGTAGTCAAGCTAATAACAATAAATTAATCCAATGAACTGTGACTGTAAAGCTAAATGAAAAAATTTGTTTTTGAAAGAAAAATATGCACAAAACAGTCAGATCGACTTTTTGGGCAGAGCCTTTCTTGAGATGAACTAACTACACAACAATGACAAAGGGGAAAGTACTTCAACCACGAGTGCCCACCATGGGTCATGTGAAAAACTATAAAATAATGGGCAGAGAAAAGGGTGATGTGGAATGAAAAAAATAAAAGAAAGCTCGAAATTTGTCATAAAAGTAATAGTCGTAATATATAAAAGTATCAGAAATAAAAGAGTCGTAGGAATTCAAATGACTGGTACTAATAAAAGATGGATTAAAATCATAATAATATGAAATATATAGGCCTAGGATGCATCAGTGTTTAGTACCTTCATCTTAACAGTTTTACTGTTTTCAGGTTCTTTCTAGTTTATTTTGTTTTATTTTGTATTTTTGTTTTATTATTTTTATTTTTAAAAATATTTTATATTGGGGCAGAATGTTAGATAGGCCTGCGTGCCCAGTTCTTAACCCTTTGAGAGAGAAGAAAAAAAAAAAGGTTGTTCATTCCTTTTCTTTTTAATGTTCACTAGCTGTAAACTTCAGTGGAACGTTCTGGTTGTTCGTCCACTTCTAAACATTGGTCTTGTTTCAGAAAATAAGTTCTGTGTGCACATCCATTTTACAGATCTGGCTTATTTATATGCAGATTGTACTTCAACTTCAAAGGAAACACCCCTAATTAGTGACCCCCCCCCCCCCCCTCCCCCACCCGTAGTTTCTAATTAGGGCCCTTGAATACACACGAGAACCAAGCCATATAAAATGAGGTCAAAAGATTCATAAGGGAGAGGAAAGTAGTTAAGAAATGGAGTTAATCACCCCATATCATACACTGTAATCTAGTATTATGTGAAGGCCTGTGATTTTATCCTAATACATATTTCCTTTTATGATATAGTTTCTGTTAATAATTAAATGACTGTGGATATTTCCTAGTGGGTGCGCAGTGATACATTTGTTGCATGCTGTCAAATTAATGTATATCCCTGACAGGGACTACTTCTCCTTTTCCAGCCGACAGCTGAGCAGAGTGATGCGGTTGCGGCCGGGCCTGCGTACAGTCATCTGGATCTACTTTGTCTTCCTGCACATCATGCTGATTGCCTGCTTTGGTGGATTCTTGTGATCTGGCGCCGTGGCTTAGGTTTTAGTGTCTGAATTTGAGACTCATGCTTTTATATTTTTTTCATAGAAGATCGAAAATGGCTGCTGCCAGCTTTTCCTAAAGTTGGTATCTGTTGTGTTTGTTGAAGGGAGAACTGGCTGTAGAATGGCTGTTAACATTTAGCTGATTTGAATGCATTAAAAGGGAACATTTGTATTTTATACTAAATGTACGGGTAGGCATGGCTGAGAGGGACTGGTGTCCATTTCAGGCACAGAAGGGTTCAAATACCACATTGTAGCTGGGAATCTTGACATGAATCAGTGGTTTCTAAAGAACACATCCTGTGATCTCTAGGGAAGTAAGATGGAGACCTAACCTTCTCAGATAATGGTGAGACAACAAAAAATAATGTCTGCATGTTTTGCATATTAAAATCCTGAGCTGTACTAAATGTCCACTTATCTACTAGTTGAAAAGGTGACTTTTTATAACCAGATTGTATGGGATCAAATTGTTACTATTATTGTTTAATTATAGTTTGGTAATCTTTATGTAGACACTTTGTTGTAAATGCCTTAGTTATGTATGTTAATATTGCAGAATAGGTTTCCCTTCCACCATACTTAAGCCAAACATTGTATTTTAATAATTTTAACGTAGCATTTAGTTTTTTTTATAATGGTACTATAATAATGTTGTTATGAATCTTCACCTGCACAGAGCTGCAGCAGTCACAAACTGCAGCAGTCACAAGCTGCAGCAGTCACAAGCTGCAGCAGTCACAAGCTACAGCAGTCACAAGATGCAGCAGTGGGAAGTTGCCATTACTAGTGTCCCAGTTATCATTTCTTTGGAGGTTGAATGGGATATCTGGGATTTGCTTTATTGGTCTGCAGTCCAGGAGAAGACTGGGCTTTTAAATTAGAAGAAGAAGCTATGATGCATGCCTCTATATGTATTGAAAATTGACATGTAAGAAAAGTAACCCACTGAATAAGTATGTTCTTTTCAGAAAATATGACCTATTATAACAGTTGTGTATGAAAAAAAATTGGTTTTATATACTTTGTTATGATATCTGATGACAGAGAGTTTTTGAGAGTTATGACTGTTGACGTCTGCTCCAGAACCAGGCACTTGAAGAGGACGAGTGAGAAGCTGTTTTTCCTTTAGGGAAAATTTGAGAAAAGTAGCCTTTATGATTATTGTGTGACAATTGAAAGGAGAAAAGTATTGTATTATTGTGTACAGATGGAAAGGATTGATGTGTTTGTGTGAGAGATAACTGTTGCAGAGGATATGCCTTGGCCTGGTTATGTACATAGAGTGTATATATTTCATAGAAGGTTATTGATTACAGATTAAGAAGGTTTAGAATTGTAATAGCTTTAATATGCTTTTTTCCTCATATTCTCCCAAGTTTAGTTGAATGGTCACTGTTGACTGGGGTTCTGTTTATTTAGGGGCATTGACATAAACATGTGTATGTGGGTTGCTGCCAGTAGATATATGTGGGATATTTTGTGGCTTTACGGGCTTTCTATAAATGTACATTGTTGTACTGTTGTATTGCTGTTAGTGACATACTGTTGTAAATGTTACGTGCTGTCGTCAGTGTCTGGGGAATTTAAAATTTGAGAGTACTGCCCACAAAAATACCTTGTTAATGTTATTCTGTCTGCAAGGGGGGAAAAAAAAGTCAGTTTCCATTTTGATACTGGATATATGATGTGCAATCTTTCGAGACATCTTTATCAGGACATAACATACAAGTTATTGAAAGAATGTGAAATGCTCTCTTTGACTAAATGTTAGAAATTGGCAAAGTGCATGTTAGAGAACAGTCAGTTCAGGTACATTTTAACAGCATTACATACTAAGTCATCTGTTATTAAATGTTAGTCCTTCATTACAGAAAGTGTGTATCTTTTCAAATGACAAACAATTTATGTTCCTGATATTTCATGTAGTAGGTCCTTGTCATTGGTTGATGGCTGGTCTTGAAGGGAAGATCCAACAGAACACTGCTCTTCTGATCTGGCAGCTTCTGCAGCATGTTTTATTCTGAAAAGTATGGGTGTTACCTTTCCTTTGGAGTAAACAAAGTAAGCAGAGAGAGAGAGAGAGATCATGCTGCATGGAAAGACAGATGATCTCTGCAGTACTGCCCAGGCGTTATGCCATGGCGAAAATCACTACTGGCTGTGATTCCTATGTCTCCCATGTGTTAAAACACTGCCGTCTGGAAAGAAAGAGGTGCCAAAAATTTCACTTGTCAGGCAGAGGCTTGCTCTTAATATATCTTCTTAACTCATTAATCCGAATTGGTAGCTTTACTTCTTTTGTCAATAGCCTTATCGTGTTAGCATCTTTAGACTAAAGAAATTAGCTTCTTTAAACTAGATTTTCTCAGAATATAAGGAGTTAAGGAAGAATTTTACATGAACCTTCAAAGTGGCTTGCTGTGATCTGTTTCTGTTTACTTAGAAACTTCATCCACCTGCGAATTGCGAACATTCTTTTTTTTTAAGGTTGAAAGTATATTGATTTACATGATAGGCTGGTTCCACATGACAATGCGTGATATGTTGCATTATTGTTTATAATAGAAAATAAAACCAGTGAGAAGTTTTACCTTGTGATTTTGATGCCAGTACAGTTATTTGTGTTCCGTGAAAATAATTAACATTAACAGGTTAATTGTAAATTGAAATTAATTAATAATGAGTACTTTTGATTATCTCACGGAAAACTGTATTTATTCATGTAAATTTGTGTGTGCTCGTACCTGTGTGAAGGTGTGTGAGCCCACACAAACATTTCTGCGCTTTCAAGCATTTGTGTACATATTCAAATTGTGATAAAGTGTGAGTGTGTCACTTACCACTGTTTGTATCAGGCAGTGGGAATAACTGTATCATGGTGTGTTGATCGCAGAGTATGGGGTGTAAAGTTGAGTTGATAAGGGGGAAAGTGGTAAAATGTCCTATTTACCCTCCATTAACAGGTAAATGTATCTTGTGTATTTATTTAATCTAAGCAGCTTTTTGTGTGTTTCTTGTTTCTTTTTGCCGAACCAGGGCAACTTCCAGTGATGATATTTAACAGTTTCATGGTGTTGTTACTTGGGACATTCCATTCAGTGGCATAGATGAATCACGCAATCATTTTTTTCATTTGCAACTTCTTAAATTATTTTTTTTTTTAAAGAATACTTTTTTATCTTGTATTTCTTTGAGGTTATATCCTAATCATATTAAACTGCAGATTATTTATTATCCAGTACTTTCTATGTTAATTTTTAGCTTCAATATTTACATGTCCATGACTGGACAAACATGCCACCAGAAATTACCAGATTGATTTAATATTGTTTCTTTCATGTTGTCAGATTGAGTGAATTTTTGCCTTCATATTGCTAGAATTTTTGCTTTGCACAGTTACCCCGATTTGTTTCCTGTATATTTGCACATTTGACTCATTCGTCCAGTATAAGGGAACATCTGCGGGAGTCTGGCCAAATGGTTTCATTTAGAAGTGCAGTGTATCAGTGTGTGAGATTATTAAATGGATAAGTGAAAGATTATTCTATGGATAAGTGTGTCAGATAAGTCCTTTTTTTTTTTTTTTAAACGAGCAGTACATTCCTAGTTTATCACTTGACGTTTGTTTTAGAATATTCCTGATCAGGGTTGGGTTTACTACTGTCTCTTTATCTGTCATGTCTCATTACTGGTGTCACTTGTCTGCAAAATCATGTATTTTTAGACAAACTTATCTCAGAGTTTATGTTTGTTTGACATGAGCTTCCTAATAGTTCTCCTTGCTCCCCCCACCCCTTTTTTTTAAAAATTGTCATTATCAAATCTTCTAGATTTACCTTATATTCATTCTCTTGTTTAAGTGTTTGTATCAAGTCACTGTATATGTATATAAAATGTTTTCTTTAATAATTTCAATGACAGATACAATATTTGATTTCTTTTTTTGGTCATTTTGCTGTAAAAATATGGATGGTTGTTATGAAATGACATTGAGAAAAATCAGTGTATTAAAATATATATTATTTTATTGATTGTTCTGTTGGCTCATGGTGTGAATGAGGTTGTGAATGAGGTTATGAATGAGGTTTATAAATGAGGATGTGAATTAGGTTATGAATGAGGTTGTGAATGAGGTTTATAAATGAGGATGTGAATTAGGTTATGAATGAGGTTGTGAATGAGGTTATGAATGAGGTTTATAAATGAGGATGTGAATTAGGTTATGAATGAGGTTGTGAATGAGGTTTATAAGTGAGGTTGTGAATGAGGTTGTAAATGAGGAATAACAAACAAATTAAAGAGCTGTTTCCTTGAGGTTTGTTGGGTCATTGGTGCTAGACCCAATTTTTAGTAGACCAGTTGTCCTTCAGCGGATGATGTGTTTATAACATACTGACTGCCTTTACTTCCCAGAACTTTTCTGGAAGTCTGTTTAGGTTAAATTGACCTTGGAGTGTAAGTCAGTTTGAGAAAGTTAAAAGGAGTTTTAATCGCCGGTCTACCTCCTGTCACCAAATATCCTGCAATGTTAGAACTAATGAGTTAGAATTTAAAACTGACATTTTAGCCCTCAGAACATTCCCTTAAGCTCTCTGTACCCATCTTCAGCAGCAAGTGCAGATTTACAATTCCGCTGGTACATAGAACTAATGAATTAATTGAAAATGTCAGTGGGTGTGGGGGAGGGGAGGGGGGGTGTAAGGAAGGTAATGAAATCTTATACTATGAACTTGTTTAGCTTATGCAAACATGATAGAATAGAACAGACAAAAAAGTTTTTAAACAGGTGAAATAGGGTTGTTCTCGTAAAGATGTCCCTCATTATGAATCGTGACCCAAATGTTATAAAAGAATGCAGAGAGGAACTGACAAGCAGGAAGTTCTAGAAATTTTGAGGTTTTGAACAACGGATCAACATCATGGCTTTATTCTTGTTCTAACTCAAACCTGAGTCTGAAGAAGCTCAGCACAGTGCACAGGTTCTGTAGCACCGAATAACCATAGCAGGAAGTTCTAAAAAAAAAACAGCAATATTTAAAACCACAATAAAATAGAAATGCTTCCCCACATAAAGCACTACAGTCTTTTTAATGCTGATACTGTGTTGCATTGGCCGTCCTGTCCATCTACTGCCATCAATCATATGTAAAAGACCGTTTTTATGCCCACCGGGCATTGGGCCTATGATGTTGTGCTGATTTGTATAGACCAACTGGTTTTGGGTAGATGACTTGGAGGAAGAACATCGGACAGTTAGTTTAATGAATCATGTTACAATATTCATGTGAAATATAATGAGAAGAAGGTGCAAGATTAAACCAGAAGTTGGAGAAGAGCAGCATGAATTTGTTGAAGGTAAATGTACAAGCATAGCCATATTTATCTTCAGAACTATTTCCAAAAGAATGATTGAAGTAAACAGAGATATGTAATTGTGCTTTACACTGTGATTACACTGAAGCATTTGATAAAGGGAAACATGAAGAAATTATTATAATTTTGGAAAACTTCAATATTGATGGTGAAGATTTGAGAATTAAAAAAAAAAAAAAACATAAACTGGCCCAAAAAAAACCTCCTGCATTAAATATAGTGTCAGTGACTGAAAAGAGGAAGGTCTTGGATGGTGCCAGCTAAAGACAATTAGATGTGTGTCTAGGCTTGATAACGTTGGGCGAGGAAGAAGAAGCAGAGTATCTCAGAAAAAGTCACACTTGTGTAAAATTCTGATCACATTGGGTCTTGAGTGCAGAGACTGGCCAGCTGGCACTGTAGAATCCGAAGTTCGAAATGATTTATAACAATTCTCACCCAGGTGATGTGATAATCTTTACAGATGGCTCTGTGTTGAAAGGCACACAAAGCTCATGCGGGCTCTTAGCAAAAGTGAATGGATGTCGCTTAGGGCAGCAAAACCTGGTATATGACACCACATCTAGTGTGAGAATGGAGGTGGAGGCAATCACTGCAGCCTTTTGCTGGCTTCTTCTCCTCCTCCTTCTGCTTCTTCTTCTGCTGCTGCTGCTTCTTCTTCCTCGTAACAAGTCGTATTTGGGAGTGGGGGGTGTTCTTGTTTATTTCTTTCGACTGTATGGATTCCAGTGCAGTATGAGTTCTATCCAAGGCTAAAATTTAGCTGAATGTGTTAGCTATCTCCCAAAGCTCCATCTTATCAATTCTATAATACTTGTAGTTACCTATATTCTACACAGACATCTGTTTAAGATGGTACATCTTTACAATAAATCTGAAAAGCTTATCAAATATTCGGTGGTCTCTATAAATGCCATTTCATATCACAAAAGCTAAGCCTATTCATATCATTTCTTCTTTATTGTTATGTTGTACCATTATGTGTCACATAAGGCTTGCAGTCTATTCCTCTGTTCCATTCTATCCTGCACAATCAATTCACTATCCTGGATGGAATCAAGTCTAGTCCCTTTGATCTCTCTCATAACCATTCGTTTTAGGGCTTGTCATGGGCGCCGTCGCCTCCTTAGTCTCTTTATTTCCTATTGTAGTACCTGTTTAGTGATTTTCTTCTCGTTTTTTCTCAGAATGTGTCCAGTTTATCGCTATCTTCTATGTGTTATAGCTTGTGATACTAGTTGTAGCCCAGACATTTCTCTCTCTATATAGATATATGCATAGTTAACGTAATCAACAAGGTACTATTATCATAAGGATTGTCGGCTTCAATGGATCAGCAACATGCTTTGTTTTCGTGAATGTACACTCTCTGAAATGTCTGCCTGTCTATCTCGACGTTTTCCGCTACTCGTATCACTGTCGGCCATTTGATCGATTGTCATCAACTTTTCCCTCAAGCATCGGGTTGATTAAACTGTGACTTGTAATAAGACAGACATTTGTCACGGGTCTCTCTTTTATTTCCGTCAGCAACTCTCTCTTTTCATATGTAAATGTAATGTTCACAATGTTTCAGCACGTGATCCTGTCGGTGATAGCTTATAGACTTGGAATGTAAATTTAAAATAACAAATATGTACTCAGAAAACCCAATAACCACTCTATTCTCTTATTAAAACCCTGAGGTTTGAACAGGATATTTTTGAAAAATTACTACTACTCTTTTTATGCCAAGCCTCTTCAAAACCACTGCATTAGACTGTTTCTGTAAAATGCAATCGATTCTCCTGTGTATCCACATCTTCGGTCTCAGTACGATCTTCTAATCACGTTTTCATTGTCCATGCATGACCTATCGAAGTTTGTCAATCAAATTTGGAAGCTACTGCAGGACCCAGATATCTGCTCCCATAGATACCGAGATAAGGGCAGTGAATGATCATAATTCATGCCCAGAAGATATCATCATCAACACAGATGGGTCTGTGAAGCGCGGCTCAGGGTCAGCATGGGCACACAAAGCAGAAAAGTATGGTTTGAAGTTTGAGAGGTTTAAGGTTTGAACTTCAGATCAACATCATGGCACACGGGTAGTAAACCGAACTGAGTCCGAAGTAGCTCAGCAGTGCACGGGCTACGTAACACCGGCGAGGATCCTGAAATATTTTGGATAGTTTTGTAACTCCAAATTTTACGCGGGCAGAAAAGAGTAGGCTACTTTTTTTTTATTTCCAGCCGTCAAGGGATTTTTTTTTTACGGGCGTCACTTCCCAGAGACCAGGGGACATTACTAGAAGTCCACGCTAACAGAAGAAATCCCAGCCTTCACCTGGGCTTGAACTCGGGACCTCTAGCACTGAGACAGACACCATACCTCGATATGGTATGGTGTGGTATGGTGAAACAAAGCCCCCTAAAAGGATGGGAAAAACAATAAAAGATGTTAGTATCGCTTACCAAACAAGTACGTCAAGCATGACCAGGGAGATAGCCACTGCTTTCAGAGCACGTGCATGGTCAGTAGATGAAGCTGTTACACATGCAGTAATTGTATGAGACCTAAAAGGAACATGCTTCAGAAAATCGCAAAAGGTTATCTTGGCCCTTGCTGGGTAGGTAGCATTCGAAGATCATAATTAACTCTTAGCACCTGGATCTACACATCTGGGCATGCAGGAATAGAAGAGAATGAAGAAACGACTAGTTGGCAAGTAAAGCACTAATGTTTACCGGAAGATGCCCGGACTGGGCTGATATTATCAACGCACTAGGGACGAGGCTGGTGGACAATAATGCATCTCTGACGCTAATACAATTGCGTGGCTTAGGAATAAAACTTGGTAAAGCCCGTTTATGTCGTCTTTGAGTACAAAACATGACACACTACAAACAACTGCTAATGTCAGTAATTTTGGTTTTCTAGACAAATCTAGACAAATGTGATGTGATGAGATTGAAAGATTAAATATTCAGATCTTAGGAATTTGTGAACATCGTTGGAGTGGCAAGGGACATTTTATCAATGAATATGGAAGCTTTTTCGTATATTCTGGTAGAGATGTAAGAGGCCAGAGCGGAGTGGCATTTTGTTTAGATAAAACAACAGCAAAAGCTATTATGGGATATAATCCAGTTAGTGATAGAATCCTAACTATCAGACTTAAAGGCCGTCCAAAAAACATAACTTTCATGCAGGTATATGCACCAACTTCAACAGCAGAGGAGGGCGAAATTGAAGATTTTTATGCCATACTGCAATACACATTAAATAAAATTAATCAGAATGATATAATAATAATAATGAGAGATTTTAATGCTAAAGTAGGTACAGGCAGAGATGAAAATGAGAGACACGTTTTAGGAAAATTTGGATTGGGTAATAGAAATGAAACAGGAGAAAAATTGATTGAATTTTGCATAGAAAATGAATTAACAATAGCTAACACACTTTATAAACAACACCCTAGAAGGCTTTTCACATGGACATCCCCTGACGGTGTTACCAAAAATCAGATAGATTACATTTTAATACAAAGAAGATGGAGATCGAGCATAACATCTGCAAAAACCCTGCGAAGTGCAGATTGCGATACAGATCATCAGTTACTAGAAGCAGATCTAAAATTAAAACTCAAAAAGCTTACCCGAGGACCAAGGCCATTTCGATTTGATCTCACAAAAAATACCAGATGCATACAACGTAGAAGTGAAGAACCGTTTTGAGGTCTTGATGTCTGTACAAGAGGAAATGACACCTGATGAACTGGCGGTACAAGCTAGGGATATCTTGATAACAGCAGCTAAAGACTTAATACCCACCAGGACTAAGCAACATAAACCATGGATCACACCATACACGTTAGAACTAATAAAACAACGAAGAGAACTGAAAAAGAAAGGAGAAACCAATGATAGTAGGATGAAGTATAAATTTTTTACACGAGAAATAAGAAAGTACACAAGAAAGGATAAAAATCAGTATGTACAAGATTGCTGTATTAAAATAGAGCAGCATCACAAAAATGGAAGAGATTACGAAATGTTCAAGGAAATGAAGTTATTGACAAGAAATTTTCAACCTCAGTTAAATGTTATTTGTGACAGGTTGGGAAATACTTTAACAGAATCTAGACAAATTCTAGGAAGATGGCAGGAATACTGCAGCGGAATGTATGATATGAATGACAGTGAGGATATGAATGATATACATGAACCAGTAACAGTAGAGGCAGAACCTGAACCTTCATTAGATGAAATTTCATGGGCAATAAGGAGCCTGAAAAATGGTAAATCACCTGGATGTGATGAGATACCAGCTGAATTGATTAAAGCGGGAGGAGAAGAAAGCATAAAAATCTATCATGCATTATGTGAAAAGATATGGAAATATGGTATTTGGCCAAAAGACTGGAAAAGAACTATCTTCATTCCAATACCAAAAAAGGGTGACCTGAAATTATGTACAAACTATCGAACTATTGCCCTGATCAGTCATGCAAGTAAAATTCTACTAAAAAATTATAATGAGAAGACTGCAAAAGAAAATGGAAGAAGAGATTAATGTAGCTCAGGCTGGATTTAGACAGGGAAGAGGAACAAGAGATCATATATTCAACATGCGTTTAATAATAGAGAAGTGTAGAGAATTTAATGTAAATCTGTTCTTATGTTTTGTGGATTATTCAAAAGCATTTGACTGTGTACGACATCAGAAGCTTTGGGAAATCATGAGGAATATGGGCTTTCCATCACATATAGTGCAGCTCATTAAAATGCTCTATCAAGACCAACAAGCAGCGGTCAGAATAGATGGAGAGACATCAGACTGGTTTGGCATCAAGCAAGGAGTCCGTCAGGGATGTGTGCTGTCACCGTATTTGTTCAACCTGTACGCCGAAATATATAATGAGAAATGTAAGAGATGATATAAACAAGGAACAATATGATGCCCTAAACATCGGTGGTCATGAAATACCAGAAATTCGTTATGCTGATGATACAGTATTACTATCAACATCACAAAATGGTTTAGAAAACTTATTAACCTCACTCCAAAGAAATAGTGAAAATCATAACTTATTTCTTAACACAGCAAAAACAAAGATAATGCATACAAACAAAACTGCCATGGAGAAGGAAATATATGTTAATGAGGAAAGATTGGAAGTGGTGGAAAATTTCGAATATCTTGGGTCACTGGTTACCAACAATGGTGACACAATGAAAGAAATTAAACGGCGACTATCAATTGCTCTTCAAAGACTAAAACAACTGAATAAATTATGGAATTGTACAGATAGAATTACAAAGGTCAGATTTTTAAGAGCATGCATCTTTCCCATTGCAACATACGCCTGTGAGACCTGGACACTTACTAAACAAGCGGAACAGCGCATAAATGCATTTGAATATAAATGTTACAGACAGGTTCTAAGAATATCTTGGGTAAAGAAAAGAACAAATGCATCCATACTTCAAGAGCTGAATATTGAAGAGGGTTGGCTAGTAAAGACAATAAAACAAAGAAAATTGAAATATTTTGGTCACTTGAAACGTCATGGAGGTCTAGAGAGAACAATAATGGAGGGGTATATGCCTGGGAAGAGAGGAAGAGGAAGGCCAAGGAGAAGATGGGTGCAGGATGTGGCAGATGATCTCCAGATGGGTGTATCAGACGCAGGACATCTTGCTCATGATAGGAAGGTTTTCCGGAGGGTTGTTATGGCAGCGAGGTTCCGCGAGGGACATGCTACTGAATGAATGAAGACAAATCTTATGTTGTTTAGTTTGCCATTGTCCTTGACGGTCTGCTCTCAATACCAATGTCGAAACCAACATAAGACGGTCTGCTGGCAAATGGCCTGCAACTGGGATCGAACCCGCCACCCCAGCATCAGGACGCGCGTTCCAATCGCCAAACGACGATGCATAAAACACGAGCTAATTATTTGACGAATATGGCGAACCTGTACCCCTATCCTCTCTCCCACGCCCTCCCCTCGCTGTCAGTGTGATCTCGTATAACCCCGCCTGAGCCCCGAGATTGTCGCCATTTTCCCTCAACACTTCCTATTTCTGGTGGACCCTACTTGTTTATTTACTTTTCTTCACGTCCATCGCTCCAAAATGAAGCAGTTGCCGACCCATAGAGGTCAGTACATTGTTAGTTTTTGTTTCTAGAATCGTTGCCAGTGTCCAGATATTTGTTTTTAGTTCGCACCGCTGGCAGGCGGACCGTGTATCGAAGCTTGTGCCTTCTGGCTGTACTGACTGACTGACTGTAACTGACTTTTCTGTTTTCTAGTTTATTTCCTTGTTGGTCCAGCAATGTTATTTCGTTTAATTAGTTTTATTTCCATCTACTCAGTGTCATTAAAAGTATACTGAATATGTTTTTCATCGACTACTACTAGTGTTGCATCATTAGCTGTAGCACATCAGATATTGTAACTCACTGACACCTTTAAAAAAAAAGTTTTCGTGTTTTAGTAACACTGAACACTACTAAAACCAGAACTAAACCACCCCTGTAACTGTAAGTAATATGTACTTAACTTACACTTACTGCATTGTTTTTAATGATGCATGTCATCATCATCAGGTGCCTTGCCGACTGGCGTGGGCGATCATGCCTCTCCATAATCTGCGATCTCCTGCAGCATGTATCAGTTCGGGTGCCGACACATCTCCATGCCATGCAACAAGACTGTCAAGCATCTTCTCTTGTTGTCTTCCTCTATCTATCCCTTTTCCACAGATATTTCCAGTGGTCACAACATGTTCTATTTTCCCTCTTCTCATAACATGACCTCTTGGTTGCTCTTTTTGGCTGTCCAAGGTATTCTAAGCATTCTTCTGTAAAACCACATCCTGAGGCCTCTAAAAATTGTTTGGCCTGCCTACCGATTGCAAGTCAGCAAGTTATATTAAAAAGAAATAAGCAAGTTAATTATAAGTAACCTTTAAAAATAGTGTGTACCATGAATTAGTTAATAATATATAAAATATAATAATTTATTAATATAGTAATTATAGTACAGTTTCGCTTAGGGATATAAATGCGTGAACTTTAATGTGAAACCTTCGAAGTCCCTGTGAGACAAGGAACCAGTGGTCTGCATATAGTTTAGTTAGATCTGTGAAATGGATGTGCATGCAAAACTCTGGAACAAAACTAAAGTCCAGAGCTGGATGAACAACCAAAATTTCCATCTGGAGTTTACAGCCATTGAATGCAAAGAAGACGAAAAAGTCTTACTACTCACTGCTGATTTTCTTGGTGGGATAAATAATCACGTGCCTTCTCCACAATGTAGGTTGGCTGTAGAAGTGGATACCCAACTCGTTCTATCTCTTGTTTTGGTTGTACACTCTCAATCTTCTGTTTTTCCATCTCATCTTGCCTTCCCACTTGTATCATTGTCGACCTCTTGCTCTCTTGCCCTCGACCTTTCCCTCCAGTATGGTTTTTAAAAGAGTGATATGTCTTTTCTTCTTCCTTGTTCACCGGGTGTATTCTTGTTTTATCCACAGTGGGGCTCCGGAACCTATACAGGAAGTTATGTCTTTTAATATGGCCAAAATATTTTAGTTGTCATTAAAAAAAAAATTGTCAGTAATTCTCTTTTCATAAATATTGATTGATTGGCACCTTTCCGTCTTTCCAGACGATAGTGTTATATTGCGCTGTAAGAGGGCATGGGACTAACAGCCCATGGCGATGGCGATGAGTGTGACTAGCAAGACCTGCCTGTGTCAGGAAAAGTCTTCCACAATGATTTCATGGGATTTCAGGACCATTGTTGTCAACATTGGTTTTTAATCCTTTTCTTTTCAGATGCTTAGCTCTCATCCTTTCTGCAATCTTTTCTTTTCCCCATGAGTCCACCTCAATTCCTGTATCATTCATGTTCTGCTTGCACACATCTTTATACCGTAGTAGAGGTCGGCCTCAACATCTTCTACCTGTCTTAAATTCACCATAAATAAGTTCATTGTTTAATCATCATCAGCTATCAGCATCATCAAACTGTGCCAACTTGATGACACTGTATTTTGCTTAGAACACTATCTGTATTAGATATTTATGAAGTGAACAAGCAAAAGAAGCTTCCTGCAGTTCATCCCATGATATTGTCCACCCAGATGTAAAATTGTCTTCTTATTGCCTGCTTCTCCATTTAAGTACATCCTTCAGCTTTTTTAGTACCAGAAGGTTTGGTAGGAGATGCTCAAAGAAAGACAGGAAATAACCATTTATAAAGCCATAAGGAGATAATTTTCACGGAGACTAACTTTGCAGAGGATTTATATATGCTGTAACCAGATGTAAATAAACACATAATGCAATAGTTGAAATTCATTTAGGATTGTGATAAGAGGCCGTAACACACCTTGTAATATTGAGACTCAAAGAGTTAATATGCCAGCAGAACATGAGGTATTTGATGCTAGACATATATTTTTACAGACCTAACGCACTCCTATGGGCTATGTGGTCATCCTCATGCCATCCGCCTTTACTTCCTCGGACATTACCTTGCACCTATTTTAGGCTAGATCATTTTCCGAGCCATGATTTTTTTTTAAATGCACATTGGTGCGGATTTGAACCCTATTGTCTAACTTCTGTGCTACTGCAGCTCTCTTTTAACAAGCAGCTGCATCATTATATAAGTAGATACCCTTATATCTACCAGCTTTTACCAAGTCATCCAACTAGTTGCCATTTCTTACAGCTGACTCCATTTTCTGTCTCTATTCACCTGTCTCTTAATTCTCTTCTTCACATGTTTTTAAACCCTGTTTCCGGGATAGCACCCCCCCCCCCCCCCCCAAAAAAAAAACCTATGTCACAGATAAATTAGTTTACATTTTTTTTATAAAGAGACAAATCAACAAACACAGGCACAGAGAAGCACTATATCAAAAACAGCACCAAATTACCCATGACCTACCAAGTATGTATTAGGTAACTTAATTCGTGACCTGTATCACAGAGGCTACTGAAAAATTTGACGTCATAATGACTTTAAAAAAGCTATTTTGGTTCTTATCACTTTTCCAGGCCCATCTAGGTCAGCTCTGCCCATTTACACACTACGCAAGTTTTCATTGATACATGATCAGCCCAGTCAACTTCTGTCAAGACTAGAGGGGTGTTACCATGGCTGAACTCACTCTCCCGTCGCAACCTCTATGTTAGAGCAAGTGAGCGATTGAAATGACCCCATAAAATCTACAACTGGCCCAAATCCCATTCGCCACAAACTGAACCTAGGTCCAATGAGACAGTGTGTTCTACTTGCCATGCATTCAGACTTCTTAACATTTTGCGGTGCCAGCACAACGGTCTCTCGCTGCAGACACGGAACTCTACACTCTGCAATAAACTCATTTCCTCCGCAAAATCCTAGACAGTTGACATTTACCCACCAACAAACACTAATACTACATATTAAGTTGCTCAGAAAAGCCACTGCAATACACTGTGTACCTGTCTATACTCCAACGTATACACTAGAGAGATAACTGACACCACTGCCACTTACACTTGACCGTCTGACAGGTTAAGGCGAAGACTGACCATCCAATCAAAGTGTCCTGGCCGGACTCTGCCAATCATACGTGTGTAAATTGGGTGGAGTTGACCTAGATGGGCCTGAAAAACTGAGTTGTACCCCTATTTTGTTCACAAGAAAACCCTGCTAAATGCAATTTGTATTAAATGATCAAAACCTCTTAAACACAGCACAAGCATGAACACAGCCAGTCACATTAACTGTAGTCTCGTAAACACATCACCTAGAAAAGTTTATAAGGCCATTTTTTCATGGAATTATACCCAATTAAAAGTGTTGGTTTTTGCGGCTACAGGATTGGGTGAGTCTCCTTAGTTTTCCCGTGCGAATTCCAGTGAAAGGACTTAGTTGTTACATTGTTATCCTGTCCCAAATATGTGCCCTATCTAGCACCAGCATTTTTGTCTCATTTCTTTACACTCCAGAATTTTAGTTTTCTCCACAGGCTCCAAATTTCTGACATACCGTTTGATTCTTTTTACTCTGTGTGAGCACTGATTTTTGCATGTTTGTAGTTTATTGTAATTATTTTAGTCATCTTCTCTGTTTCTGACCCAGACAGCAGTATAGACACATACTGCTGGCAGTCATCTGCTCTGTGTAAATAATGTGATAGTGTTTAGTACACACACAAACTCTCATTCATCTTTTTTAATTACTGAATTGGTTAGAAAACCATGTTAAAAGATAAAGGTACATTTGAATTCAGACTTTCAACTGTATTAAGTTTACAAACTTTTATCCTACCACTTGTTTTAAATAGGCAGTCTCCTCCCATTTTTCATAGTATCTGGTTCTATCTCAGGTAAATTATAGTTCAGCTAATTCTGTTTTATCATCATCATGTTGCAGGTCCTTTGCAAAACGTCATTCTCATCACAGCCTGCATGAAAGAAACATGGTTTCTCTCCAGCTCTCCAGCCTCATGATCTTTCCTACCAAACGTATCATTTACATCCTGTGTCTGTTTTCATGCTGGTCCGCCCCTGCCCCTCTTTTCTTGCACCATGCCTTCTGCTACTATTTACAATCTACCGTGGTGCTTGGATCAAAATATTTCAGTTTGTGAGACAAGATGCTATTCACTGGCCACTCTTTCTTAATGTTCAGATCTTTGAGAACATCGTTTCTTTTCCTGGAAGTTTAGCCTAGTCACACAACGGGATAAAAAAAAATACCAGTTTATAATTTGCGTTAACTGATATAACTTTATACAAAACATAAAACATTCCTGCTGGATTGAACCTTTTATTCCTGTTAACCAAATGATCTTCTTGAGGGAGTTCATGTTAAGAAGGGTTTACTTTACATATTTTTTAAAGAAAAGTTTTCGTGAGATATGTTGGGCCATGAAACATTTCCTTATGACAATTTATGTGAGCGTCCAGATCTCTTATATGGGGCTAGTTCAATATGTGATTTGCCAATTGACTGAATTATTGTGGCACAAAACTATTTTTGTCTTAAAGTGTGTCACCACACAAACAGTTTGATAAACTGTGTTTTATGTGATATTGGCCAGTCCGCTGTTAATGTTCCTCATGCTGTCTGTGATCTATTTTTCTACTTTGGTACGCATTTAAGGGTAGTTTTGCTGGTACATGTTCATAAGATGACCGAACCACACCTTATTCCTTCCGCCTTTGTGTATCAGTGCATGGTGCTGCTCCTACAATTTATCTCTGTTTGCTTTTTGAAAATTGTGAAGGATAAAAAAAATGGGAAAAGGAGGGGGGGGGGGGTTTAAACAAGAAACAGAACAACTTAAACAGGAAAATCAAGGTCTAGTTTTATACTGGGGGAAGAGAGCTGATCTGGGCTGGGTATAGTGGTGTAACATAGCAGTTCGACACAGATACTTGTTTTTGGACTGACAAACCTGATGGTGATAATGGGAGAGAAGAGTGGGATATGGTCAAATAACTGGACACTAGTACTCAGACTGGTTGATGTAGAGATGATGATGTCGAGACCATGAAGCAGTAAAGTGATAATAGAATAAAAGTGTGTAACCTGTTCTGGTAACTTATTGACCAGATAATGATGGGAATAGGAAGGCCGTACTCCTCCGAAAAACTGCCCCTAATACTCTAGGTAACAGGGCCTCAATAGATGCCCCCGTTTGAGTTGCGTACATAATCCTTCAGTTGTTTGGGTGTTAGGGCTAAGTCAGCAGGTCTAACAGCTGCCAGTTCATCAATGGGTAGAACATTATTGCTGATCTATGTCGGAGCTGATTGTCTGCCTGCCATATTTGGCGGAAAATAAATCCATCCTAATTTTACATATCAGTGTGACCCTGTAAGGGTAGAATTATGAGCAAGATAATTTGGGACCGACATTCGGAGGCTTGCCGCGGAGGAAGGCAGTGGAGTGACATCAGAAGACAAGACCAGTCCATTGATTGGCAGGGGGATAATGATGATGACTGGAACATGAAACAAGACGCGAAAGTGGCATCTGATCATGGAAAACACACGTGTAAGGGTGTTCTCATATCAGCTGTTTCACCTGAAGATAATGAGAAAGTATACTAGAGGGAACATTGAAGACAAGAGGTTAACAGTTATACAAATGGGAGGACAACAGCAAGAGATGGACAGATAACAGAGAGTGTACGACCAGAAGAAAACACAGAATGTGTCGGAGATCCGTTGCTGCTGACATGTAGACGGCGCCTGGTTGATGGATTTATTGATGTTACAATGTTAACACTTGAATTCAGACTGTTTGATTTGATGTGTACAGAGGGCAGTGGAGCGACAAAATCAGATGACGGTCAGCCACTTCCATTCTTCAGCACTGTTTTTGTTGTAGCGCAGCCGAATTTCTCCCTCCAGTTTCTTGCATAGCGGAGGTTCGTTCGTTTAATGGGGGGGGGGGGGGTGGGGGGGGGGGAGGGGGGGGGGGGGGGGGGGGGGGGGGGGGGGGGGGGGGGGGCTAGATTAGTGGCTAGAAACTTAGCAGTTTAACCAGGGTTTATGTAGCCAGCGGTCTAACCCAGTGTTTTAGGCAGCCAGTGAAAGTCGGGTCACGCGCGGGACTTCATGACTTCTGCTGGTAATGTTGACACAGCCAAGCCAGCAGGCCACAGAAATCAGGGCAGTCGCACACGCTGTGATATTTGAACGCATAGTTTGTGGACATTGCTTAATACTCCCCCACATCTGTTCGCGTATATTTATTTTACTATGTGCGGTAGACCGTAATTTTTTTTTTTTGATTCATAGAGACGAGGGGGACTGCGTGGTCTCGACGCATGGTGTCCGCCTGAGTTCTGGAGGTTCCGGGTTCAATCCCCGGTAAGGGCTGGGATTTTTTCACGCGGACTTGGACTTCTAGTAATCCCTCCTGGCCTATGGGTAGTGAGATCGGACGCCCGAGTGCATTGTTGCGCACGTAAAAAAAAACCTTGGCAATTGGAACCGAAAAGAGTAGCCTAACGGCGCTGCCCGGGCAAAATTTGGAGTTAAAAACCTACCCAAAGTATTTCAGGATCCTCGCCTGTGCTACAGAGCTTGTGCACTGTGCTGAGCTTCTTCGGACTCAAGACTTGAGTTAGAAGAAGAAAGGAGCACTTATGGGTTACTACCCGTGTGCCATGATGTTGATCCGTTGTTCAAAACCTCAGACTCATAGAGACGCCCCATCTCCCGTAAAAAAAAATGGAACCAGTTCCTATGACGGAGTCCTTGAATACAACCCTAACCCAACGTCTTCACCCTACGTCTTACAAATAAATTTTGAATCTTCACGCGTGTGTCAGTTACTGAATATTCTATGTGTTTAGGGGTACATAAATTATTAGTCAGACAAAGAAAAAAGACGTTGCCGCTTGAAGAAATCAGCAGCACCTGTGCAGTTGTAAATTATAAAACCATAAGGGCATGTGGGATTAATCTAAGGCCCATGCACAAATTCATCTTGATCCGTACAAGAATTTTCTTCTTCGCGTTCGCCGGCTGTAAACTCCGGCAGAAAGTTCTGGTTGTTCGTCCACTTCTGAACTGTAGCCCCATTCCAGAAACTTTGTGTTGCGTGTACATCCGTTTCACAGGACTTAGTTATTTGCATGCACTTTATGCTGACTGTTGGTTTCTTGCCTCTCAGGCAGGTATACTTCAACTTCGAAGGAAGCTCCCAATTAGTCGACTCTTACGACATGCGTTTGGGCAGGCAGTGGGTCTTTTCTTGCTTTCCCCCACAATGGGACCACGGAACCCACACAGGGAACAGGAATTGTTTTTTAGATGTTTGGCACAACTTTTGAAGCGCACTATCGCATGGTTTATCTCGTCAACATATGTCACCAGTTCAAATCACTAAATTATGTTCTGCCACGCCGCTCCATTGCATGTCAGCTTGTCTTCAGGGGCACAGTTATTGTCACACACCGACTCTGTGACCGGTTGTTGTCGAACTGTCCCAGCGATTGCCGGCGAAAGAAAGCTCCGTTTCCTTGGCGGAAGCTAGCTGAGCTCGCCGGGTTATACCTTCTGACCAGGGCTGCCAATGGAATTTTGTTATCAAAACCCAAGCTGAGCTGACTTTTTTTTTTTTTTTTAACAAAAGCAAAATCTCAAGAATGATAACAAGCACAAATGTTATAGTTACTGAACTTAACATCTGCCTAGTTTTATATATAAGGATATTAAACAAACAAAAAATTCCAAAATCTTAACCCACATCGTCAAATAAAAACCCAGATCTTGGGGGAAAACCCAAGTATTGGCAGCCCTGATTCTGACACTGCTGCTGACAACTAGTTCGTTGATGGGGGAACAGGTAGTTCACCTACGCCAGAGCGCCGGCAGTTGTTTGTGACCACTGTCTGTCACGCACCGGCGCTGACTTGATTGCTCTACACGAGGGGTGGGCAACCTAGCCTGCTTTGGTCCGTAGGTCAAATTTAGAATTACCAGCCTAGTCGCGGGCTGTATAGGAGAAAAATCCATTATAAACGTAACACAGAATTCCTCGTAACATGATATTTGTGTTTTTAGGTTTATATATATATATATATATATCCCTTTCTGCATGCGAGCGTATGTTTTTATGGTGCGCTGTTTTGTGAGCTCAAGGGGCTGATTATTTAGTAATTTTACTTACACCAACCAGTAAACATTTGCTCGGCGAACCACTTTTAGCCCGTGACCATAGTTTGCCCACCCCTGCTCTACACATAGCTTTTTTTTTGTTACCAGTTGTCCCAGACCATCTATCTCAGAAACCTGTCTGCACTTCACATCTCGTCATTAGTTTCCAAAACATCTTTCGGCTCTCCTGTAAACTACGGCGGTAGACAACAGTAGACGGCCGGTTAGTCGGAGTTCTGTCCCCTGGCTGCATTGCTATTACGGAGTGGACTGGAGGAAACGAAACAAATGACATAAATACTGTGTGTTGGCGATAGACAGCGTGCACTGCCCTGCTATGATCATACGGTTAGGGGTAGGGTTTGGGTTAGGGTGTGGGTTAGGGTTACGGTTGGTGTCGCCGCATCTCGTCTTCGCACAAACTCAAAGTAGCAACCCTAACCCTGAACCTAACCCACACCCTAACCCAAACCCTAATCGTATGATGACAGTAGGGCACTGCACGCTGTCTATCGCCAACACTTTGAACGCGGTCGCTAATTTGAGTCGCAGCGCATGTCGACCTCACTTTGTTTTTTTATTCGTACCTTCTCCAGTCCGTAATTGCACTGTAGCCAGGGGACAGAACTCCGACTAACCGGCCGTCTACTATTGTCTTTCGGCCGTAGTTGACAGGAGAGCCAATCTTTCTTATCGACCTGTCTACACTTCGTATCTCGTCATTAGTTTCCAGAAACATGTTTCTCAGCGGCCTGTCTACACTTCATATCTTGTCATTAGTTTCCAGAAACAGGTCGACCCAGAAACATGTTTCATAGCAGCCTGTCTACACTTAATATCTCGTCATTAGTTTCCAGAAACATGTTTCATAGCGGCCTGTCTACACTTCATATCTCGTCATTAGTTTCCAGAAACATGTTTCATAGCAGCCTGTCTACACTTATTATCTCGTTCTTAGTTTCAGAAACATGTTTCATAGCGGCCTGTCTACACTTCATATCTCGTCATTAGTTTCCATGCTATCTTTTACAGCGGATCGCCCACATTGACTGGGATATTGTCTCCTCAGTGTGCTGACTGATTGCTAGGGGGTTTCCATAGGAAAGACATGGATGACATTCTGAATGCACACAGTTGGTAACAATTAGACGATATCCAGTTAATATTCTGTATTAGTTTCACATGTGATCTGGTCCAGTCAGTGTCTGTTAATACTAGCAGGTCCAGCAAAATCGGATGATATTTATCAGACATCAACTTGACGTCCTATCTCGCTTACACTCGTTACCTTTCAGTCCTGTTTCCTCACACACGAATACACATTATGGTTGATCCAGCGGTTCTGATAATTGCAGTTCGACTTCTTGACCGGTTGGAACTTGTTGGCTACAACTTTGCATTAGACTGTCGTCTTGCTGTCTTCTCATGAACAGTAACTCCTTCACGTCGTCAAATATACACTGTCACATTCACGCATCCATCAGATACAAACTGTCACATTCACGCGTCCATCAGATACAACCTTTCTCGTCAGCTGCCAAACACATACTACCTGATTAGACCCTGGTCTAAGCTTATAACCCTTGTTCTAGGTTTCACGTGCTATTCTGAGCCCTTTTTGTATCTTTCGTGTTTCTACAAGCATTCACATTTTCATGTTTTTCTCTCTTATCCTAAGGTTTACTCTCGTATTATTGCTTAGAGAATTCCTGTGGACAAATACCATTACACTGACTTTCATCACAGCCGTCTATAAATTGTATATATACAGTCAAAAAGTATTCAACACATACTGGACGTCAACTTTCTCAAGTAATGTTCTCATATTCAGAAACCAGGTCCATGTATTACTTCCTTTGCGCCTGTTTCGCTCATACGATAGTTGCGACTCTGAAATCCATAAATGTCTGCAGGAGACACAGGCCGTGTGCATCAGCTCTCCCGAGACGCACTCGACTGTATAACTACGTTAAACCCAACGAGATGGACACAATTATTGATATGTGTTCAGCGTATTACACCCACTCCATACATGTTGCTTGGCCGCTATTTCTTGTTCGCCCGTTAATCTGTTCTGTACCAAACCGGGCTGTACGTTGAACAGTCGCTATGCGGTTTTCGAGGCTTTCGTTGTAGGGATACTCGTGCGTTGCTCATTTCTCTAGGGAAATCAAAGTATGGCAACGTGTGTAACTACCACGCATATCCCAAGAGACCAGTAAGGAGGCTTGGTGCAAGACTACTTCATCTCGTAGAAAACTTTTGTTGCAAACATTGGTTTAAAAAGTCATGTGTTTAACGTCACAACATCCAGTATGAGAATGGAGATGGAGGCAGTAACGGCTGCAGGTTTGGATATTTCCCGTGCGTAGTGATATTAATACGTCATTCATTCTGTTAGGTTGCTTGAGTCGATAAATGAGCATCCGCAGTTGCTGGCGTGAGGCCGTTATGTATTTTTTTCTTCTTACGACCCATTACCTACGTTTCGTTTGCGCAGTCACTGTGTTGAAGAGCTGTCCTTCCCCTCTCCAAGCTAAAGAACCAGCTAAACACGCAGTAACTATGTTTGAGCATTAACCTCCGCGGAGAGACGCGACTATTCTTAGAACCTCACCCAGATTGAGAACTCTGCGGATGGACTGCTGAATGTAACACGGACCTACATTCCGAATTTTAAACCCATTGAAAATAAAGTTCATTTGTTCGTTTCTTGTTTTACACATAGAGATCACAAATGCATGTGGTGTGTCGATCAGGTATGATGTGCACAGCCGTTTGTTTGTTGTACAGAGTCACGCGCCTGGTGACCTGACCTAATTTTACATTGGTTACAGTGGACACAGATGTTAAATCGCTTAGCTGTTGTTGTTGCTGGCATTTGTTATGATACACAGGGCGTCTCATAAGTTTCCATGCATAGGAATGTATTTTTAAAAACAGAAACTATATTTATTTATATAATATACGCAACATGACTACCATTGTTTTAAAATCACATCTGAGTACATGTTTTAACAAGGGTTTTCCCTATGTTTGCTTATGTAATTACGTATAATACAAATGGAACAGACCACGTCAAATCTCTTTCTTAAATCTGGGTTGTATTCTAGACACAGCGTTACGGTCCGATATGTTCGTAACTGTGTTTGTGTTTGTTTTGCCTGTGTTGGGGGATATGTTTATTTCTAATGTGTATAGAAACGTTTGAGACAACCTGTTTACATTGTCCAGGATTTCGTAAACCAGTCGCAAAATATGTTTTGGCTGTTGTGCGGTCTTACTTTCAGTAGGTTTCCTTAGGTCTAAACGGTAGGACTCTCACGGCAATGGTTAAAATCGACACAAGGCGGTCTGCTGCGAATTGGACTGCGTCTGACATCGCCTCCATTTTGTTGGGATTGTGAAACTTTTGAGTTTCTACTTTCGGACCAACAGATGCGGACCCTTAAATATAGAAGTTTTTTAAAAGGCAAAATATAGTTTTAGTTCATTTAAAATGGGTGAAAACCTAGTCATTTTATATTTGAATCATATGCTACGACTGCTTTAGTTATAAGACAACACATATATACCATGCACATACACACATACGAATACACAGCACACTTATATATTTATATATATATATCATATAGACCATATAGATGTGGTCTGTTGAGTCACAGCTCAATCGAAGTCCTATTCTGAAAGTATTCGACCTGTGGCAAGGCAAAACGTCCATTAAACCTGAAACTATCAGCAGAGGTCCAGTGGGTGGGTGTAGTGACAGTGTTTAGTATTAAAAAATGTTCTTCAAGTTAAGTGAACAGAGCAGAGCATTCCTGTTTTCACACGTAATGGTACTGTCATAAATATGACATTATTACCGAATACATTTTATCTTCCTTGTTAAACACTTGCCTGCACACGCGCATTGTCTTTATTTCCCGAAACCAGCGGTTTTCACAGGGGTTGCCTAAGACCATGGGAAAACGCATACTCATTGAAGTTATGAAGAAAAATAATTGGGGGGGGGGGGGGGGGGTCGCCACAACACGAGGGAACTGTATTAAGTTAAAGGGTCGCGGCGTTAGGAAGGCTGAGAGTCACTGCCCTAGATGAATAACATATAGCAAGGTGTTTCATGCCGCTCTATGGTCTGAATCATTGGTTGTATGATAGACAGCACTTGCTAACAACGGTCGAGTATCATTCACTGTATTTATTTGTTCTTGTTTGTTATGCCTGAGTTCACTAGTTGCTGCTTGCTTGTCATTTCAATTTGTTGCTGTGGGTTTTCTTACTCTGAAGCACAGTTCCTTGTGCTCTTCCTGATTTCTTCTTCTTCTTCTTCTTCTTCTTCTTCTTCTTCTTCTTCTTCTTCTTCTTCTTCTTCTGTTTCTTCTTCCTCTTCTTCTTCTTCTCCTCCTAATCCTCCTTCTTCCCTTAAGACGTTTTGCGAGAACCACGTAATAAACTACGAATCTGCAACAATGACCAGACTGCTGTTAAATTAAAAGGGGTATGGTCAGACAAAAGCACTATGCGGAAGGACAGAGCAGAATAAGAAATCAACACAGAACTTGTGCCATCAGCCGCTGCACGCTGCGGGGTTTACTGAGGAGGTAATCCGAGTATTTCTGGATTGAACGCTTCGGTGTGCAGTGAGGATAATTTGTCGACTGATTAACTTCTTCATCGTCTCCTCCTCCTCTTGGCCCCATGATAGTTTTTTTAAAATTTACTTTCCAGTAGAGCAAAAGCTCTTTATCGAGCCCAAGGCGCTTTGTAGACTTCTAAAAATATTTATAGACTGTAATATGTAGACCAGCCGGCACTCATTGTGTGGTGTAGCCAACATCACGCCGACAGCCTTTACTACTCATGCCATTTCCTTGTACCCATTTGATATTGTGCGATTTTACGCTGACTTTCTTTGATTCTCGGGACATGTCCTGATGCCCATCGTAGACTGGGTCGGCCTGGAAACCCAGACTTCTTTACACGGGTTGTCAACATCACCCTGTCGTATCATCATACATCACATAGGTCTGTTGTTCCATTCCGGCCTGTCCTGTCATCTATGATGTTATACCAGCTGTTGCTTCGAAGAACGCTGTGCTGTGTGCCGGGCAGGCAGCCAGGCAGTGCTCCCCGACTGACAACTGCTGCGCCCCCCCCCCTTTCTCTGTCGTTTGCGCGTGTTGACTCATTTTTAGGAAAGGTCAGGGTGATCTTTGAGGCTCCCACTCGCTAGAAAGTTAGCACAGGGAGTTAAGTGCCCCCCCCCCCCGGTGCCCCCACATCACGTGCAGCCGTACTCCTATTTGATATATTTGTTTATAAATTACATAATATGTCAAATTTATTGTAGTTATTTGCCATTTCACTACCTGTTATTATAGCACACTTAGACAAGACTTAAGCGTGGCACACTCGCCCCGGAGAAACTTTTAAGGGTGCATAAGCCCCAACGTTTCTTGCTTGATGCGCGCCTAATATCGTTGTAATTGAACATAGATATCTTCATAAGAAAGAGACCGTAGAGACCAGTTCCACCTCCCATACAAGGAGATTCTCAGTGCAGCGCACGAACTCGACAGCGATAGTAAGCATCCATGTATGCCAGTGAGCTCTTGCAAGGTTTTTACCCGATTTCCTAGTGCTGGGGACACTTCTTCAGGCTCTTCGACCTTGTCTTGTGCAACCAAAGCAGAGATGGTGCTCTTTTTTTGGAAGTGAGAATGGGCCGCAACCTACTTCCTGTTCATCGTTAGAGAATGAAAAAAAAAAAAGAAAAGAAAGGCCCGCTGCCTATCCAAAAGCATGTTGTATGAGTCGACTAATTGCGAGCTACCTTCGAAGTCGGAGTGCATCTGTCTGAGAGACAAGGAACCAGCAGTAGGGATACAGATGAGTCACATATGTAAAACGGATGCGCACGCAACACTCATGTTCTGGGACAGGCCGACAAGGCACCTGATGATGATGAAGATGATGATTATTCAGTGTGTCATTGTTTTAGATTTAGACCATCGATAGAATTCGTCCTGCTTGTGTGATTTTTAGGGGGGGGGGGGGTGTAACTGGGTGCCTTTAGTTGTCTTCAGGATGTTGTGGCATGCTGATAAATATGTATATGTGTTTATCTAAGAGATAGACATAGAGATACAGTTCTTTAAAAAAAAGGGGGGGGGGGGGTTTCATCCTCTTACACTTTCCGCTCTGTGGTAGGGTCCCTGTGTGTGTGTGTGTGTGTCTCGAATGTGCCCTGTGGCCAGGCAACTCTCCCGATTTATGTCTTAAGTCTTCACCATCACGCTTACCAGTTGTCACTCATTTTCCACTTGATTACTCCTCATATCACGCTCAGCGATTCTTGACAGTCTGCCATCAAATTTGTCTAATCCCTTTACACGGTTCACCTGTGTCTGAGACGACTTCCTCTTTCACCTCCCATCCACCCATGGCGTTCTTTGCATCTTCACCAAACCTCACTACGTCGCTGTCATCCTCTGCGCTAGCTGCTGAAAATACGGACGGTTCCTGGGTGCTGTGATGCTGGTTATTAACTCAAGTCCGTTATCATGTGATGTTTCTCGACGTGTCTGCATATTATCCATGTTTCACGTACATACAAGCTCTTAGGTTCTTTAGCGCTTACTCATCACCATCACCATTCTCCTCCTCCTCATTATCATCATCAAAGTCTTGGCGACTGACGTGAGCGATCATGCCTCTCCACAACCTGCGGTCTTCAACAGCGACTAACTAGGGCTGTTCCCTTCATAATCAGAGTGCACCTCAGCCCCTAAACAATTAAGCCAGGTCTATAAAACGGTTGTGCATGCAAAACTCAAGTTCTGTAACAAGAGGGGAAAAGAAAAAACCCGGCACTTTCTGCAGGGGTTTACAGCCGGTGAACGCTAAGAAAAAAGAGAGTTACTTGTACGTGATAAAACGTGGACACACAAGTCGGTCGACCTAGTCTACACTGGGTACACGGAATATCCCGTAAAGTAAAGACGGCCGGCATAATTATGACCACATACAATGAAAACAAGAAAAGGCCACAGGAAGTCAATGCGGTATATCTAATGTTGCTCACCTCACACATTTGATGCCGATTGGTCTATACAAATTAAGCTTTAGCACCATATGTCTGGTGCTTCTGTGGCGTAAGACAGGTCATTGACTGTTATGTATCATTATGTAGCAGGTCCTTTGCAGAACGTCGCTCTCATCACAGTCTGCCTGAAAGAAACTCGGTCTCTCGCCAGTTCTCCCTCATGCACTTTCACACTCAAGGAGTCACTTATATCCTGTGCCCATCTTCGTGTGGGTCGGCCCCTGCCCCTGTTATGTATACAGAAGATAAATGTTGAAACCTTTAGCTGTGGCATTTTAGCAAGAATGGGATTGCCAGCGATCGTGGCCCATTTACACACTGTCCTACCTTTCATGCATACTTTCTTAGACTCTTTTACGTCGGAGGGGTGTCACGTTGTCTTGTCTTTAATTACATCAGCGCCGATGTTGCGTGTACTGTACTACACGACGACACAGCTTTTAACGACCCCAGAACTGGCCTCAACCTAACCCCTTCTCCCTACACATATCCTGAGCCTTGGTCACACTAGAGACTTTTTTTCGAAGGTAGCAGTACAAACTGACACCCCTCGGACCGAGAAAGAGTGTAGATGGGACTGGAAACGTGAACAGAACCGATCATCCACTTTAGAAGCTTTGGGTTGAACACAGACGTGCAGTGTATATTTCCTGTTTGAATTAATGACAATGAGTCATTGCTTAGCATTGAGGTCTACAGTTAACACCGCGTCCCCAGCAAACGGGCGGTAACTTAGCGGTGCTTCATTAGCGTTAGCTTACAGCAGCCTGTCCCACAGTGTCTCGCTACTTCTGGCTGTTGTCTCCGCCAACTCCCGCCCAGGGCTGCCGAATTTCTTGGGGGAAAAGTACCAAATTATGTTTTCATAGGTACCAGAACACACCAAAAGGCACTACATTTCTAAGTTTTAATTAAACGTTAATCAAAACTTCTTTAATACACACTCACACACACATGTATAACACACACACACACATGTATAACACACACACACACTTCAAAAAACTTGAGCATACATACACTGGAATGTTAAACTACGGCAAAATACCCGAAAGAGAACTGTCCGTCAGTTGTCTGGACGGACGCTCCTAGACTGGCCTTTGAAACTAAAACAAAATACCACCTGACCAATCACCTCACATAATACATTTGCATTAACAATAGCATCTTTCTTATTTACCGCACACTCCTAAAACGGTTACACACAGTGTCAGAATTTAAAAGATTGATGCAAAAGTTCTAAATCATCAAAATATTGGGCGTGGTACCAGAATTACATTTTTCCTCGGCAAGTGTCAAATACATTTCTACGAAAGTACCAACTTCAGCAGCCCTGGTGTCGCCTAGAAGCATTTTCTCGGTGACAACCAGAAGCTAGTAGATCAGAGGTTCTCAAACTTCCTAATGCGACCACCCTTTAATACAGTTTTTCATGTTGTGGTGATCCCCAATTATACAGTTATTTTCGTTGCTACTTCATAACTTCAGTGAATATGTCTGTGAAGATAATTCAACTCATAACACATACCTCTAGGTAGGTAGGTGCTTTTCTAGAAAAATATCCCCACGCGCAACCAGCAGCCACGAAGGGGAAACTAAAGTTTAAAAATGTGAGTAGCTTTTTGTGCGCCATTTAAACTGGCTTAGCATTGCACGCCACCAAAAGCCCTGAAAATGACTCCTTTAGTGTTGATGCGATGAAAGGAGACTGTCTAAACCGACCGGCGACAAAGTCGTCTACCGGCGAGCCAGTGGGCGACGCGGTCGTCGATGTGTCACATGTCTCTGTGTGTAGCGGTCTAGTCTAGCTGTACCCAGACAGCTATACATAGCTTCAGCATTTAACAAAAGACAAAAATAGCACAGCATAAACTATGTACATTATTATTATCTTGCTGCTAATCGAGTGTTATCGGTGAGGGGCACCTGATAACACATTCTTGCCATAGTTCCAGGTTTATCCTTTTTTTTTTCAAAAGGCGTTTTAAAAGTATGGGGGTGGATCTTCCACTGGAATGACATTCTTACAATAATCTAATTATTAGTTTATATTTGCGTTCTACAGGTCTTTTCAGGTTTGTGTTTTTCTCATCCTACCTGTCTTCTTCTTCTTCTGCTTCTTCTTTTTCTTGTTGTTGTTGTTGTTGTTGTTGTTGTTGTTGTTGTTGTTGTTGTTGTTGTTGTTGTTGTTCTTCTTCTTCTTCTTCTTCTTCTTCTTCTTCTTCTTCTTCTTCTTCTTCTTCTTCTTCTTCTTCTTCTTCTTCTTCTTCTTCTTCTTCTTCTTCTTCTTCTTTTTCTTTTTTTTAAATCTGCTTCTGCTGCTATAGATTTGGTATATAGGCATAATCAAGTTGACCCGTGAGATCAAATGGACTTGCTTTAACTCATGTTGTCCCAGACGGGTATTGATATATGTCCCTGTCATTGGTTTAACTCTTGTAGAATCAGCCAGTTGTTATTTCAAGCCTTTCTGACTTAGTTCATGTACCTTAGAGCAGTCGTTTCGAGGTCAGCTGAACTGAAATAGAAAAATTGAACAAGAAGAGCTGAAATAATCACTAGTCAAAAGAATGAATGTAAAAGTTGAATGGGACAGAAGTTAGCCACTGTAAAGGATTGTAAATGTATACCGGTTATAAAATACCAAATAAACATTTGGATGAATTGCAAGGCGTAATTTAAAAAAAAAAAAATCAAAAATAACTGCTACTTTAACCTTTTATGCCTCAGCTAGTTATTATATTTGTGCACTCCCACTGAGGACTTCGTCACTCTACAGTAACAGCTGTGCAAATAATGGTCAGAATACAGTGTATGTACTCTTGAATGTACGCACCAGTAAAGTAAAGGGGCCTTTGTCGTGCTTTCAGACTTGCTAGACAAATAGTACTAGACTTAGAGTTTATAGACTAGTAGACATTCGATGGTTGATGTTGTCAGCATCTCGCCGGCCAGCTTTACTTGCCAGGACTTTATTCTTGCTACCCATTCAAGACCGGACCGACCTTGGAGCCAAAGTCATTAAAAAAAAAAAGTCTGGCACCCTTTGCATTTTAAATCACAGAACTTCAGATGTGCAGGCGCGTCTAGTCACTACACCACGTCGGCTCCTGAACACGCCAGTCATCATCGTCCCATAACACTGCATGTCGTTGGGTCACCAGTTGCTGTTGACTGTCTGATCAGCTGCCTCCAACTTTGACGGTCACCTGTCGTGGACTTCATGGTTGCATCCCTGTCCGATCAGTGTCAAGTTCTGTATCCAGTTCTTTCTTGGCCTGCCTCTTCTGCTCTACTGAGCTCTGTAGTATTGTTTTTTTTTTGGAGAGACCTACAGATCTTCTTGCATGTCCGTATCTGCGTGTGTTTCTGCATGTAGGTGTGTGTCTGTGTGTTTGTGTGTCTGTTTCTGGTAATGAGTCTGCTTATATGTTTCTGTGTGTGTATTTGTCTGAGTATCTGCGTGTGTTACTTGTGTGTATCTGTGCGTGTGTGTGTGGATGTCTATGGGTGTATCTCTGTGTACATGTGTGTCTGAATGTACACATGTATGCGTAAATGTGTCACTCGTGTGTATGTGTATATGTATGTATTGTGTATGAATGTATGTGCGTGTATGTATGTGTGTATGTATGTATGTATGTATGTATGTATGTATGTATGTATGTATGTATGTATGTATGTATGTATGTATGTATGTATGTATGTATGTATGTATGTATGTATGTATGTATGTATGTATGTATGTATGTATGTATGTATGTATGTATGTATGTATGTATGTATGGATGGATGGATGGATGGATGTATGTATGTATGTATGTATGTATGTATGCATGCTGGTCTGTGTGTGTGAGTGGGCATGTGCATTTTGGATGTATATGTGCGCGCCTGAGTGTGTGCATGCATTTTTAATACCCATGTGTTTTTTTTTCTTGATATTCATAATATGCATATTATTATATGAACGTAACATGCTTTATTGATAAAATTCAAATACTGCGTGGAAAATGGGTGCTTGGTAGGGTCGAATATAAGACATGCCTGTGTGCCCAATTTGTGACTCTCTAAAGATAAAGTGCGTTCGTTCTTTCGTATCAGTAGTTGCTTGGTATTCAGAAAGTTAAACACTTGCCTGTTTATTATTGACGTTTATATATATATATATATATATATATATATATATATATATATATTATATATATATATATATATATATATATATATATAATGTGTGTGCGTGTGTGTGTGTGTGTATGGGAAGGCTGCCGTTACTTTGTTCACATAGGGGGGAATAATTATAGCATAAACTGGAGGCTTAGATGGGCCACTGTGAAGATAATTGTTTCCTGAACATAATTTGTAGTGCGAATTGATTGGGAATGGGCTATTGTCTCTCCACAAACTGCGATCTGCAGCTGCGTTATCAGTTCGTGTGTTGACATCCCTTCATGCCATGACAAAAGACTGTCAAGAATCTTTTCAAGCTGTCTTTCCCTGTCTTTTTTTTCCACATATCTTTCCAGTGGTCACAACTTCTGCCATTTCCCCTCTTCTCATAACGTGACACCACTACCCAAAAATGATGACTGTCTCTTTCTGATTGTGATAAGCTCTCTTGGAGCATTCACCTCTTTCAAAACATCTGGGTTGCTCTTCTTAGCTGTCCAAGGAATTCTAAGAATTCTTATGTTAACATCTTCGCACTTCCCTTACACGCGAACAAAATACTTCGCTGCGTATACTTTATATTTACATGGAGGTTAACTTTATCTGTAATGGGGTTCTAGGTGCTAACTGAAGCTTCGTCTAGGCAGCTATGAAATAATACTAACCAGACTGCCAAGTTTTAATTTGAGGGGCGGCGTGTGCGCCTGGAAATAACGGAAAGTCGGTTGAATCTTTTGAGTGTAGTTTTTAGAAATAGAATAGCATATGGCGTAACACATTACTGAGATAAGAAACAGAATAGGACAGGCAACAACTGCATTTTATAAAATGAATAACATCTTAGGCAATATATCTCTATCATTGAGAGTTAGAAAAAGAATTCTTGCTTGCTACATACATCCAGTTTTAACATATGGCTGTAAATCCTGGACAATCGGTAGGAAGGCCAAACAATTTCTAGAGGCCTCAGAGATGTGGTTTTACAGAAGAATGCTTAGAATACCTTGGCCAGCCAAAAAGAGCAACCAAGAGGTTTTGAAAGAGGCGGGAGCCCGAAGACAACTTATCACAGATATCAGAAGGAGACAGTCATCATTTTTCGGCCATGTTATGAGAAGAGGGAAAATAGAACATGGGGTGACCACTGGAAAGTTCTGTGGAAGGAGGGATAGAGGAAGACAACGAGAGAAGATTCTTGGCAGTCTTGTTGCAAGGCATGAAGGTGTGTCGGCACACGAACTGATACATGCTGCGGGAGATCGTATATTATGGAGAGGCATGATCGCCCACGCCAGTCGGCAAGGCACATGATGATGATGATGGCGTAACAGACTGAATTTTCTTATAGCATGTGCTGATGGGAAATTCATCAAATTTCACGATTGAAACAGTAAAGACGAAGAAAACAGTGAATGATAGAAAGCAATCATTAGAGAAGTATTTTAAATGGCAGAATTGAAAAGAAGCCGCGAATGACAGAAATTAACTGCAAATCAAACAGATGAGAGAAACGATGAGTGAAATAGGTGAGACATCGATAACAGGTTTGAAATATTGCTTAGTGGTCGTCATCGTTGTTGTCCTCCTTCTTCTGCTTGTTTCTTCTTCTATTTCTTCTTCGTCTGTTTGTCTCTCTGCTTGTGTCCATCTATCGATTTACCATCTGTGTCTGCACACACATGGGCGGGATCTGCATACACACGCGCTCTTGCGCTCGCGCACACACTCACACATAATGTTGAGAGACCGGGATGAAAGATTTTAAACATTGCTCCCTCCACCTCCTCATCCCTTCTTCTTTTGCTTTTCTGTCTATCGTGTCTCTCTGTTTAGCAATCTATCAACTTCACCTAAATATAAGCAGGGAGTAGGAGCGGCTGGCCAAACGGTTAGAACGCTGAGCTCTCCAGCGGGAGACCCGGGTTCGAAACCTCGGTAAGGCTGGGGATTTTTCTGTCGAGTGCAAAATTAAAATCCTCATCTGCACAGTCGTGGCGACAGCACTAGCCATGCGGCCGTAAATCCCTAGGCTCAAAGACCACCGCCTCCGCGCCTTCACCGCAAAAGTGGTATAATAAAGTAATTGGCAGTTTAAAGCAGGGAAATAAGCAACAACAACGATGCAACAGTGACCGCAATACCTGATTAAGAAAACCGCCCTTGCCGATAATAAAATTAGTGAAATGAACAGAAGAGACCCGTTGAATAGGGGAGACGTTTGGGAGACTCGATGAGAGAAAATGGTGAAATGCAGCTTCTGGCACATGCTGAAATCACAACTTTCCGTGTCAAAGAGGCGTTGTTAGGTGTGAGCGCTTGTGTCTAGACGTGAACTGATCGTTGTGAGCGTACCTGCTATCTACGGATGGCTGGAATGGAATGTAGAAAATAGGAGTTTTTGAGGTTGTAGGTACTAGACAGTTGCCTTAAAGGTTAATGAATGCGTTTAATAATTTCACAGTTCTCCAATACTGGTGTTCGATTGTTGTGGCAGACATAGTTTACAAAAAAGAGAGTATGTATAAGTGGATTTCGGACTGTGGTACAAGAGTCGTACAGTGGATTAGATTGGGGCCTTATCGTCGATTCTTTTTCTTCTTCTTCTTCTTCTTCTTCTTCTTCTTCTTCTTCTTCTTCTTCTTCTTCTTCTTCTTCTTCTTCTTCTTCTTCTTCTTCTTCTTCTTCTTCGTCCTTTTCTTTTTCTTTGTCTTTGTCTTTTTAGCGTTTATCTGTTGCAACCTGGGAGGAAAAGTTTATGTATAAGTGGATTTTGGACTGTGGTACAAGAGTCGTACAGTGGATTAGATTGGGGCCTTATCGTCGATTCTTTTTCTTCTTCTTCTTCTTCTTCTTCTTCTTCTTATTCGTCCTCTTCTTTTTCTTTGTCTTTTTCTTTTTAGCGTTTATCTGTTGCAAACTGGGAGGAAAAGTTTTGGTTTTTCATCCTCTCCCGAACTTTGTCTTTATGCAGAGCTGAAGTTTTGCTTGGACATCCGATTTCCATGTCTAGCTTATTTGCGTACAGACTGTTGGTTCCTTGCATCTCAGGCAGATACACTCCGACTTTGGAGAGAAGCAGTCTCTCATCATTAATCGGCTCCTTCAGTATGCTTGTTTGGTCGAGGTAGACGGTGGGTCTGTATCTTGTTCTCCTTCGCTGTGGAGGTGGCACAGAGCTATGTAATAAGTTAACAGTTAATAGCGTTTCCCTTACAGGGCGTTGCAACACCAACCCCAGCAGTTTTTGGCTGTTGTGGTTTTTCTAGGCAAAATTAAGTTGCCATTACTTTCTTGACCGTTGGCTCTCGGTATCACTGTCTAAACTAACGCAAGGCGCAAGGCCCACAGCTGGGAATCGAACCCGGCATTACGAAGCGCGCTCGCAACGCCTGAGCCACAGACGCCGACATGTTATAAGTAACAGGCACATACAAGGGTCTTGGCTGCTGGGCATATCCAGCCTTGAGCGAATACCAGATAAAGTCCTGGGAAGCAAAAGCGGTCAGCAAGATGTAAACCACGTGACTCATCGAGTGCCGATTGGTCTATAAAATCTAGGTCTAGCCCTATATGCCCAGTACGCCTGCAGTCATGGAAAATGGTACTTCAACATGGGGGGTAGATGGTGTCACTAGGATTGGATGGTGAACGATGTAACTAGGATTGGTTGGCGAATGGTGTAGCTAGGATTGGGTGATGAATGGTGTGTAACTAAGATTGGGTTGTGGATAGTGTAACTAGAATTGGGCGATAAATGATGTAACTAGGATTAGGTGATGAGTGATGAAAACAAGGATTGGGCAATGAGTGATGTAACTAGGATTGGGCGATGAGTGATGTAACTAGGATTGGGCGATGAGTGATGTAACTAGGATTGGGCGATGAGTGATGTAACTAGGATTGGGCGATGAGTGATGTAACTAGGATTGGGCGATGAGTGATGTAACTAGGATTGGGTGATGAGTGATGTAACTAGGATTGGGCGATGAGTGATGTAACTAGGATTAGGTGATGAGTGATGAAAACAAGGATTGGACAATGAGTGATGTAACTAGGATTGGGCGATGAGTGATGTAACTAGGATTGGGCGATGAGTGATGTAACTAGGATTGGGCAATGAGTGATGTAACTAGGATTGGGCGATGAGTGATGTAACTAGGATTGGGCGATGAGTGATGTAACTAGGATTGGGCGATGAGTGATGTAACTAGGATTGGGCGATGAGTGATGTAACTAGGATTGGGTGATGAGTGATGTAACTAGGATTGGGTGATGAGTGATGTAACTAGGATTGGGCGATGAGTGATGTAACTAGGATTGGGTGATGAGTGATGTAACTAGGATTGGGCGATGAGTGATGTAACTAGGATTGGGTGATGAGTGATGTAACTAGGATTGGGTGATGAGTGATGTAACTAGGATTAGGTGATGAGTGATGTAACTAGGATTGGGTGATGAGTGATGTAACTAGGATTGGGCAATGAGTGATGTAACTAGGATTGGGCGATGAGTGATGTAACTAGGATTGGGTGATGAGTGATGTAACTAGGATTGGGTGATGAGTGATGTAACTAGGATTAGGTGATGAGTGATGTAACTAGGATTGGGTGATGAGTGATGTAACTAGGATTGGGCAATGAGTGATGTAACTAGGATTGGGCGATGAGTGATGTAACTAGGATTGGGTGATGAGTGATGTAACTAGGATTGGGTGAAGTGTGAGAACAAAGTTCGCCATTGTGTTAGTGGAGCCCTTAAAGAATCAAGTAATCTGTTGTTTCCTTGATAATAAGACCTAAGCAAAAAATTAGGCCTCGTCTGATTTTTCAGAGCGGTTATAATATAAACCCTAAACCAAATATAAGCGCCATTTAAGGTCGTCAGCCAGAGGACGGATTTCGTTCGTCCGTTAAAACACATGGTGGTTGTATAGAATTATAAAGCCATAAATGTACAAATAGATGTAAATAAATAATTTTTTTTGACATAGATGTTTTAAATAAATAATATAAAAGTAGATTTTTCTACATGAAAAATAAATAAGAGATTTTCCTTAAATTATGCATTATAGCGTCTTCAGTGCTAAAAATTAATATAAGACTCGGTCTGATTTTTTCGAGGAACACAGGAGTAACACCGCACTTAATCAAGCCTGTTAGAAGAGGTGACGTAGTGTATTTAGTTCCATTACGTAGAGTGGTTAGCTCGCTATATCTAATCGAGTATGAACATATCCACAAGGCTTTCAAATCGATAAAGAATGTATCGATAAGATATAGCGAATTACTAACCATTTGGAAATTCTTAGGAATGAATTCGGGCGGATGTTGATAATTGATCTTGGCTCCCAGGTTAGAGAAGTCCAGATAGGTACAAGGAAGTGTCCTCAAGAGTAAAGGCAGCCAGCGTGATGTTGACTACATCACCCATGAAGTGTGGGTGTAGCTTGATATGGCTGATGCGCCACTGCCGTTAAATGATCCTTTACTGTTTTCTCTTCCACACTTTGCTGTAAAACGCATCCTTTACTGTTTTCTCTTCCACACTTTGCTGTAAAACGCATCCTTTACTGTTTTCATTTCCACCCTTTGTTGTAAGGATTGGCGTGAGTTGTTGAGGGAGTGTACTCCGTTGGGAAATAAAGGAAAGAAGAGGAGGTTCTGTTCATCTTTTATAACTTCACAATCTTCTTCTTCTTCGCGTTCTCCAGATGTAAGTTCCGGTAGAAAGCTCTGGGTGTTCGTCCACCTCCGGACTTGCTCCGGAACATGAGTATAGCGTACACATCCGTTTCACAGATCTGGTGTGCAGACTTTGTGGTCCCTTCACTGTCTGGCAGATCTACTCTGACTTCGAAGGATGCCCCCAATAAATCGACTCCTACGACATGCTTGTTGTGGAGGCAGTGGGTATATTCTTGTTTTTCCCACAATGGGACCCCGGAACCCACACAGGTATCACTTCACAGTAATGAGAGCAGTTTTCTCTATACAGTATATTAATTAAAAACAGTGCTGGAAGGATAAGAAATAGCAGCAGTAGCAGAATAAGAATATTATGATGATGATAGCTTTTGTCAAGATAGATAATGAACACGCCATTTCTAAGCTAACTGTGTTCGGGGGGGGGGGGGGGGGGGGGAAGAGCAGTTTGGCCAGCGCAAAAATAAATTTTGGTCGCTTAAAAGAATAAGTTAAAACTGAAAGACCTTTTTCGACGCCAGAAAACACTTCTTGCTTATACACTGCCAGCCACATATTTTTTTAATGACTAATCAGCACTTGATTGGTAATTTGGTCAGTATATGCCTGCCGCTTTACTTCCCATAACATTTCCTGGCAGCCTTTACCCGCAGAATGAGAAGAAACACGATTGCCATTCGGCAGGGGAATCGATAATGATGATTTCAACTAAATTTAGTTTGGGCCCTGTCAAGGGATTATTGTCATGAAGCTGTAAAGTTATTTGTGCACAAGACATGTCCAAGAAATCCCCACTGTCTACCCAGTTTACTGTTGTCGTTTGTGTTTTGAAAGGCTGCCTCTGCTTTTTTTTTTTTTTAAATTTATTCTTTCCGCGAGCGCAATTTTTAAAAATTTGTCCCGGGAACCACACTTTTGCTGCATTAGACGTATTTACACGGGAATGCTACAAATCCTGGCAGAAGTCGGGTGTGTCGGCCGATATATGTAAATATCGCAGCCGTATTGTACACCGCCACACCACATTTACGTCTTTGGGTGCACGAAGAAGATGAAGAAGAAACAGATGAATTTTCAATTTTTGTAGCACAGCATTATAACTACACAAGCGACCATTCTGTAACGTGCAACACTATCACTGTCACATCAAAGAACTTTTTTTTTTGCACACATCGAATTCGCATCCTAAAGATATTAATGGAAAGTCAGCCCAAGGGAAGCGGTCGACATACAAATATCACATCCTTTGCCCTTTTGCAGGTCCGCCCGGCTCGTTGCTCGTACAGTCTATCATTAAATTTTCATGACAGTCATTCTGAGTCGTGTCGAAAGGTTGGTTGGGTATGAAGAAAACTGTCATCCTAGATTATACACTGCTTGGCAGTTGTAATCGGCCTTGTTAATCAGTACACACAGGCAGACAGCTGGTATCAGTGGAATAAACATCACGGAAACATGAACGTTATGTCTAGAAAAATTGCATCAGCTAACACAATACGAGCAATGATACTGTCTTTGCTGGCGATAAGTTTCACTTCGTTATAGAACAGGCAGGTCTTGAGACAGGATTTTGGGCCGCATGGTTAGTGCATTCACCGAACTGTGCCGGTTAGGTTGTTTATTTTTGACAGGAAAAAACAACAACCCACACGCCCATCACCTCACCAAGGAATCAAACCCTTGTTTCTCGCTTAAAAGCCCAGCATTTTTATCACTTGGCCAGTCGCTTCTTGGACAGGGACACAACTGCATTCAAGATTAATCTCCCCAAACTAGCAAGCCGATTCACTCTATCCATAATGCTAGCTCTCTATGTGGGCATGTAGATGACGATCGCTATTGTATGTGTGTGTGTTGAGAGGCAGACCACAATAAACCAGACCTCACATTTGAACAGAGCAGATACCCCAGGGTTTCCGAGGCTCCATTGTCGGTACAAAGAGAATAGACACCCCCCCCCCTCTCCCCGCCTTTACAAGCATATGAGAAAGTGCGACTAATTTTGAGTGTTTCAAATTTGGGGAACCTATGTCAGATAGGCAAGGAACCAACAGCTTGCATACAAAAAAGCTAGAGCTGTAAAACGATCTATATGAAAAAACTCAGGTTCTGGAAAAAAGACTAAATACATCCGGATGGTGACGAATTACCAGAGCTTTCCACCGAAGTTTCAGCTGATAAACGAAAAGAAGAAGAACAGAGCAAATAGTTCTATTGCACTTTGCTCCGTCCAGGTAACATATACCTAGGCCTGCTTTATGGTTGGACCGCGAATAAACAATGACGACCCGTCTCCAGTTAGTTACATAGACACAGACAGAAGGCACCTACAGACAGAAGGACAAACATTCCACCCGGTGATAAAATTTTACAATAACAAACTAGGTTCTTTGTGTGGGGAAGAGAGGCTCTGCTGACTTCGGTTGCTTTCACCTTGACCCAAAACATATCTTAGGCGATTTGAGCACCTGAATAATTAGGATTTTCAGCATTGTGTGTTTAAAAAAAAAGGGGGGGGGGGGGGGGGGGGAGATGCAGCGACGATTAAAGTGAAAAAGTTCCAATCCTGTAAAGAGACTAAGCGATGTATTGCCGTATAAAAAACAACGTGCCAGTAGACGAAATATGTAATGCTCCTCCTTGAAAAAAAAGAAGAGAATTCAGTAGTGTAAACTAATGTCTAAACTCTCACAGTATTTGGGGGGGGGGGGGGGGGGGGTGGAGGAGGAAATAAATAAATAAAGAAAGCAAGACTAAATAAAGAAAAGGAAAGACAACGTGAGAGATAGGTGCAGCAAGGATGAACATGAGAAAAATCTAGTCCTGTAAGAAACTAACCTGTTGCTATTTCAATTTCAGTTAAGAATAAAGGCGATTAAAAACAAAGTAAAGATCAAAACCTGTTCTTGAATTATTTAAAAAAAACACACAATAATATCCACAAACAAAATGGACGTTACCCCAAAAATAACTGAATGGTTATGAAGTTGAAAATGTCACAAACTTTGAATATCTAGGCTCTGTAATAAAGAGCATCTGAGACTGCTCAGCAGGAGTCCAAAGGAGGATAGCCATAGCAATGCAAGGATTAAATAGCATTACAAGTCTGGTTAAGCACAAGCAAGGAAATTGAAGAATGCCCTAGTACTATCCGCCACAGCGAGTCACACTAAAACTTGCAACGGGTATAGAGCGAGTGGAAGACCTCGGAGAAGATGGAGTGATGGCATTAAGAACAGCCTTACAGAAATGAACATCAATCTTAATAGTGCTCTTGGCAGAGCTCATCAACGAATATTACATCTCCCCCGACACTTCCATGGGGTAAAAGGTGGAAGAGAAGAAGAAGAAGGAAATTGCAGTTACAATTTTGAGAGCATGCATCTTTCCTTTAGCAACAGTCGGGCGTGAGTCGCACACTATCTTTCATTCCTTACGGAAGAAAACAGGCGTTTAAGCTGAAAAGCCGTAGAATACTACGGACAAAGAAGAAAATAAGTAATACTGACATTATACAATATCTTAGCATCAAGAAATATTGGCTAATAAACAACATCTTGTCTCCTAGCTGAAATTTTTTGACCATATCAAGCGCCATGGCAGATTGGAAAACAAATAATATCAGTGAGGAGGGGCAGGTACTGACCAACACGAAGATGGGCACATTATATAAGTGACTCCTTGAATATGAAAGTACATGAGGCCGGAGAGCTGGCGATAGACTGGGTTTCTTTTAGGCAGACCCTGATGAGAGCGACGTTCTGCAAAGGGCCTGCAACATGGTGATGATAAAAACAAAATTACTCAGAGAAGAAACTAGTGCAAACCAATGTGTATGTATTGAGAGAGAGAGAGAGAGAGAGAGAGAGAGAGAGAGAGAGAGAGAGAGAGAGAGAGAGAGAGAGAGATAAAGATAGCGATAGAGAGAGAGAGGGGGGAGGGGGAGCAATAAAGACTAGAAAATGAGCGGTCCAGTTCTGGTGAAAAGATTAAGCAAGCTATATCACAAGAAAAATGTAAATAGTGGAAACAAAGTAGTACTTATCCCCGACAAAGCAAACATCCAGATAATTTTCTAGTGTAAAATAGCTATGTCAAATAGAGGGAGGGAGAGAGATGTGCAGCATATAAATCAAGCTGCTGGACAGTATCAATAAACGAAAGAAGTAATACTTATTTCTTAAAACAGCAAACACCTACAACCCCTGCCCCCCTCCCCCCCAGTGTAAATTAGCTATGTGTAAATTAGCTGTTTGAAGGCACTAATAACTTGAGACGAATGGTACATCAAATAACAGTAATCTTCCATCTTGCGATGACATTCCATGAAAGTCTATCTGTCGAAGAGTTTGCTCGTGTTTGTGTATGGAATCATTTCAGTCATACAACTGAATCAATAGCCTAAAATAACACTGAATCAATATCATTATAAAATAACGTCAGCACTTCGTAAGCGAGAACGAAATTCAGACAGGCATACAGAATGGGCGCAGGTTAAGGATATAAAGCTGGGCACACAGATCTGAATTCAGTGAATTATGAATGCTGTCATAGAGGAAGTGAATTTCTGGTAGTGTGCTGTTTGTCGAACTATTTTTTTATATGGTCCTGCGGTGGGAATTAACTCATTCCAAAGCTGTTGTCATCTTACTGCCAGATTTCTCAGGAAGATGAGCTTAAAAGCAATAAACACTTTGCCCTGAACGAAGCATTTAAACAGGAACACGATGGCAGAGAACAATTAAACTTATCATGTACATACAAAGAGTCAGGGTTTCCAATAAGTTTACATAGCAGCGCCTAACCTGAAGATCCGCCATGAAAATCCGGCTGCATGTTGCCTCTTGTTTACATGGTGCACTGGCGACCTCAGGCTGGTCTTTCAACAAAAGGGTCTCGCAATTACTGTCGGGGGGAAGGGGAGGGGGGGTGTAAAAGACAACTTGTTAAGGATTTCTTGAAACTATAAATTTTAGGTCAAAAAGCAGGGATATCACAGCCTTGCTGTAAGCCACAACACAACATGCCCACCGCCTTGTTAAAGGCGTATGACGAAGTCTAAAACCATTTTCCAAAACTCATGCAGCCTCCAGTTCCAATTTGGTCTCATGTGAAAAAAAAAAAAACCGAGCTCTGGCAATTCGAATCTTCTGATGCCCGGATTGTGATATTATTAGAAACTTGATTTTCCGGCAGATTTTTCTTGTCGAGTCGATTCTATTCTTGGCTCTGGGCAACACAACGCTCATCGCTGTTGGTGTTGGCGCATCTGGCTGTGGTTAAGTATATGCATCTTACTACCTTTTCTCTGACAGTGGTTCCAAAATTGTTAGTTTTATATTTTGAGGTGGCGTTAATATTCGTCCTGCTACCTTTTCTCTGACAGTGGTTCCTAAATTGTTAGTTTTATATTTTGAGATGGCGTTAATATTCGTCCTGCTACCTTTTCTCTGACAGTGGTTCCTAAATTGTTAGTGTTTAATTTTGAGATGGCGTTAATATTCGTCCTGCTACCTTTTCTCCGACAGTGGTTCCTAAATTGTTAGTGTTTAATTTTGAGATGGCGTTAATATTCGTCCTGCTACCTTTTCTCCGACAGTGGTTCCTAAATTGTTAGTGTTTCATTTTGAGATGGCGTTAATATTCGTCCTGCTACCTTTTCTTTGACAGTGGTTCCTAAATTGTTAGTTTTACATTTAGAGATGGCATTAATATTCATCTTGCTACCCTGTCTCTGACAGTGGTTCCTAAATTGTTAGTTTTACATTTAGAGATTGCATTAATATTCATCTTGCTACCCTGTCTCTGACAGTGGTTCCTAAATTGTTAGTTTTACATTTAGAGATTGCATTAATATTCATCTTGCTACCCTGTCTCTGACAGTGGTTCCTAAATTGTTAGTTTTACATTTAGAGATGGCATTAATATTCATCTTGCTACCCTGTCTCTGACAGTGGTTCCCAGATTGTTAGTTTTACAACATTTTGGGATGACGTGTTTGGGCTTCGCTATATACACTCTCGGTCGACAGAATACATCCGATTTCAGCAAAATCCTGGTCGCATCTTACGATATGCTTGTTATGGAGAACGGGTTCCCTCCCCTTACCCTTTCTAAAAAAATATGAACAAGAGGAGGTCCCGGAACCCTTGCAGGGAGCACTTGTGTGATATCATCGGCACAGGCAAAGCTGTCTGTGGCATCTACGATTCGTTGTGCTAAACAGGATGTTGTGATTTAGGACTTTGTGCCATAACATTTTATACGATACTGTCATCTACATAGCTGTCATGCAAGCAATTATCAGTGTATACAAGATGTTTTCTTCCATCCCAGGAACTGATATCGAATCGAGATTTGTAGTCCCTTATTAGCCTCGTGGTATAGAGGTTAGTGTGCCTGTCAGCCAAGACAGTGGTTGTGGTTCCATTCCTATAGTATAGGTATTTATTTTTTTGGTCTTTACAAATTACATTCGCTTCTGCATTGTCTTCTTCTTTTCATACTCATCGTTTTCCTCTACTTCATATTCTTCTCATTTACTTCTTATTCTTACCCATAATCCTCTCCCTCTTCTGTGTCTTTATCATCAGATTATATCATCGCTATAGGTGTAGATCAAGAGACCATGGTGGTTGTTGTTGTTATCGATCCAGCGGCGTTTGAGCTTTCGATCTTTGGCCCAATGCCATGTAGTGGAATTCGCATGTTTTCACAAGCTGTTCGTTTCCTCCGCACAAGGTGTTCCACTTGTCTGGTCTCGGAGGGAATAGCATTCTTCTAGTCTCGCTGAGTTTTGGGCACTCAAAGAGATGGTGTTAAACAGTTTCGTAGGGGTAGTTACATAGCTGGCACTCTGGACCATAGTCGTAAAGATTCATAGCAGCCAATGTTAACTGTAAGCATTCGGAAAATTCCAGTGAAACAATTGCCAATCCAGCATTATTTTTGTTTGTGTGTGTGACCGTCTCATGAGGCATAAACTTCAAATGTCAGTGCAGAAAGATGACAAGAATTATTCCCTTGAGTTTGTAAGATGTAACTTTTTGATGAATTTAATGAAGAATGATCAGGGTTTATTAAAAAAAAAAAAAAAAACAATCAATCACGGAAAGGTTTAATTATCTAACACGGGGAAGTGAGTCATTCAAATAGGGATATGTTGTAATTTGTTAGCAGTAATTAAAGAATATAAAAATAAGGCATTTTCTGTGTAGTCATATTGTTTATACGATTATGGTGCTAGCTACACATTTTAAAGATCTTTCGATGCTTAGGGAATTTTCTTTTTTTTTTCTTCTTCTTCTTCTTCTTCTTCTTCTTCTTCTTCTTCTTCTTCTTCTTCTTCTTCTTCTTCTTCTTCTTCTTCTTCTTCTTCTTCTTCTTCTTCTTCTTCGTGTGTGTGTGTGTGTGTGTGTGTGTGTGTGTGTACCTGTGACTGCATGTGTGTGTCTGTGTGGGTTTATGTCTGTGTGCGCCAGTGTGTGTGTTTGTTTGGGTCTTTTTGTGCGGCTACGTGTGTGTGTGTGTATAGCTGTGTGGGTCTGTATGTGCCTGGGTTGTATGCGTGTGTGTTTTAGAGCGGGTGTCAATCTAGGGCGCCGACACTTAAAAAATATGATTGCTCCCCCCTCCCCTCGCCTCTCTTCTTGGGAGAGCGAACACATTTTCTGGTGGGTGAAGCTCAGGAGGCTTAAGGGCCCCTCCCACGCCAGTACCACAGTGGACATATGATGCTAGACAAATATTTAGATGGACTAATCGGCACTAAATGGAAGGTATGGTCAATATCGTGTCGACCGCCTTTACTTCCCTAGGCTTTACCTGATATTCATTTTAGGCTAGCTGGAAATTTATTTTTAAAAAATCGCCCCTCTCCCCCTCTCGACGAGATTTCATTTTTACATTTTGGCTGAAATTTCAAGGTGGAAAATGTGGTCTGTACAGTAGTAGCGTTTAGCCTGGTCAAGTACTTATATTTACAGGCAAGGCAGGGTGGGTGTGTGTGTGTGTGTGTGAGAGAGAGAGAGAGAGAGAGAGAGAGAGAGAGAGAGAGAGAGAGAGAGAGAGAGAGAGAGAGAGAGAGAGAGAGAGAGAGAGAGAGAGATCAAATTTTAAAGATATTGCTAACGAGAATATAAAAGTACGTTTAAATTACATCGAACGAACGGCTGAGTTAACAATGATTGAAATGCGAATTCGGTTGTATTCGTTCTTGTTTGGCTTTGTTTCTGTGGGGAACGAACAGGCACCGGAAGGGCAGTACGTAAACTGACATTGAAGTGTTTCTAACGGCTGCTTTGTTCCGTCCAAATTAAAGAGTCATCTGGAATGCAGTTATTCTTTTTTAGTACATAAATGTTAAGAAATGTTTAAACGCTGCGCTATATCTTTTCAGGGAGGGTCATCCATGATAAAGAGAATTTCTAAAAATAAAAATGAAAAGGATGAAAGGACAAATTCATCGAAACAGTTTCATCAGTCGCATTAAAGATAACTTAACATTAAATCTTCGTTTTCCCTTTCTTTCCCTAGTCTTTCAATCGCTTTAAGTGTAGGTATGCCGCGATTTTTTAAAGCCCCACAAGGGTGCCGCGGCGAAAAAAGTTTGAGCGTTCCTGCTTTACAGGACGTTACAGAACCAACCCCAGCATTTTGTTGACTGTTGTGGTCTTTATGGGCAAATTTACGTCCAGTAGTTTGTCATTGCTTCTAGACGGTCGACTTTTCGATAGCACTGTCGAAACCAACGCAAGGCGCAAGGCCCGCAGCTGGGATCGAACCCGGCATTGTGAAATAATTAATTTTACTTGCATTAATTTCAATGGGAACCATTTTTTTCGGGCTGCGAACGTTTCGGCTCACGAACAGTCAACCAGCGAATTAGTTCGTGACTCGATGCACCACTATACTTGAAAGGTAACGTGTAAAACACACACATGACTAAGGTGGAGTGGTGGGGGGGGGGGAAGGAAGAAGGGGGAGACACGGAGCTCCCATATTCCCATATTAGTGGGAAGGAGCAATAGGCCTACACCCTCCAAATATCCATAAATAGGATACTCAACAAGGAACCGAATTTCGGATTGAGCCAAGTCAGCATAATCAGTACACAACCCGGAGACAAATTATAAACGACACATTTAGAACCTCCGACCCCTTCCTCCCGCCCCCTCTTTTTTTCCCTTCCCCCTTCTCCTGTCATGTTCAGCTTGAGCACTGTCAAGTATCTGGGAGTTTTAGTGCTCGCTCTACTAGAGTCATTAACCGCGGCCTAAGCGTACAGCTAGACTCTCAGAAGAACGGGCCGGGCAAACCTCGCGCCATGGCCTGCAGTTTAAACGATTCCTCGTATCCTCGGGGTTGCCGTTACGTGCTTTAACGACCTGCGGATATGGGGGAATGTGGGGGAATAGAGAACGAGAGATTCAAGTACTGTTCATAATGTCTGCGACCACAGGCTGTCGTCTGTCAGCACGGCCAAGTGTTGGACAAACTCACTCCTCTCTCGTGTGTGTTGCGTGCAAACTCTTGAATACAAATTGCTATGTTGGTGGGAGGAGATATGGAGCTTTTGCCCTCCCATTACTTCTGTATAATTTACGTATGTAATTTGTCGTTATTTCCGGTTTTAGGGGCGCTGATTCTCTTCCTGTGTAGGATGATTCTGTCCCCTCTTGCTTGAGTTTAGGATACGATCGACATGAACACGTCTAAAGGGTTGAGTACCGGCCCAGCGAGGAGTGAACAGGAAATCTATACGGATACTCAACACTAAGAGGAAAGGCAAGACGTACATTCAGCCAGGCTGCTACTGGCAGAGCCTCCCAGAAGATAGTTAGGCCGTGGAACAAGACCTTCTGCTTCCCCCTTCCCCCTTTTTTCCCCCTCCTCACATACACGTGGACACACAAATCAATGATGTCATAATTGTACATTTATTAATTACGCTCAAACATTCTTGCTAATACATTAAAAAGAAGACACTTACTTTTGTGAAAGACAATAACATTAATAATACACATCAGTATAAAAACGATAGGTTAGTTGCGTATCCTTTACAGGACGTTGCAGAACCAACCTCAACAGCCCCTGGCTGTTGTGTGGGTTTTTCTAGGCAAATTTACGTCCAGTAGTTTGCTATTACTTTCTGGACGGTCGGCTTCTTTGATACCACTGTCGAAACCAACGCAAGGCGCATGGCCCGCAGTTGGGATTGAACCCGGCATTACGAAGCGTTCGCATCGGCTTAGCCACAGAGCCGACTATAAAAAAAATAAGGGGGGTGGGGAACAGTGAGTTTAATAATAGATTGATTTCAGGCTGATAGGTTATTGTAACAGAGATTTAATGGCAGTTATATTCTGCTTAGCAAATGTGCTTTCCTGGCCTTTTTTCACGGCGTTATTGGGAATCACATCATCCGGATTAGTCCTTCTAGTTCTCGCGGCGAGCAATGTTAAACCATTTTTTATAGCGCAGATACCTTCCGACCCAATTATAACAAAAAGTTCCCCCCCCCCCTTCCTCTTTTGGTTATACTGGTTGAACGTGACGACCCCCCCCTTCCCGCATAAAATAAGGCAAGACCGGATTTAGACTTTATGAGGCTGTGAGTCTAATCGTCGACTAAACTGAACTAAACTAAACGATACTACAAATACGTTGGTTAATGCATTCACTAAACGCCACTGAGTCACACTGGCTGACCTACAATAGTATTGTTCTGTTGTTCACGCCTGGATCAATAAGACTCACACATACGCGACACTGTATTCATAATGTATATATTTATACAATGGGTATGCAATCTGAGATTAAATTATGTGTACTATATACTGGCTTAATTCTTATTCTTCTTTCCGCCTTGAGTAACGGGAAATGGATATTGGCGACGATGACATTTCACCTAATGGAAGTGCTTATAGTAGAAACTCCGCTTCCCCATCCACTTCCCTCATTCCATTGTCATCCTCCTGCATCTGCACTTATAATCTTACTTTACTTTTTATACATCCCCTGTTACACCCGTCTCCTTCACACCCCTTAATGATAATATGCCGAATACCCGGAGAGGCAAACGCAGGCAACAAATGTCTGCAGAAGTTGGATTTCTCCGCTGAAAATTGCAGATATCGTGTTTAACTGACACCAGACATTTACATCCTCCGATGAAAGAAGATGAACAAGATATACAGAATGCTGCAGGCTGATATTTTTTTCCACAGCATAAGATGCTTTTTTTTTGCGTTTTCTGTAGCCAGTTGTTTGCTTCATATCCCTCCAGAGAGAACATATTTCTACTAGGCGGGAAATGGGTGTTGGCGGTGATTGGCCAGGACACACGATCCTAAGCAGCTTAGTTGATTTAGTCCATGAGCCTTAGTGCTTTCCAAATGTTTAATTTCCCAGCTTGTAGATGAGGACATTACTGGATCGAGTCTGTCACTGGGTTCAGTCTCATTAGATTGAGTCTCTCACTGGGTTGAGTTTCTGACTGGATTGACTCTCACTGGATTTATTCTGTCACTGGGTTGAGTTTCTCATTGGATTCAGTCTCAGTCGATTGAGCCTCAGTGGATTTAATTTCTCAGAGGTTTGAGTCTCTCACTGTATTGACTCTGAGTTGAGTCTCTGGCTAAATTGTGTGTCACACTGGATTGTGTATCTCACTGTGTTGAGACTCTCACTATATTAAGTCTGTCACTTTAGTGTCTCTTACCATGAGTTTGTTACTATAGTGAGTCTCTCACTGGATTGAACCTCATACTGTATTGAGCTGCGGGGCACCATTCTGGGGGAATAAAGAATTGACCCCTGCCCTCTGACAATCATGTTGTAGTAGGTGATTGATTAGGGTGTTTCAAAGTTGGAGTGCATCTTCCTAAAAGGCGAGGAAGCAACAGTCTACACTAACAAGCCAAATTTGTATTATTTATGGATGTGCATGCACAAGTTCTGAAACAAGATCAAAGCCCAGAAGTGGCTAAACAACCAGAATTATTCATCTTGAGTATACAGCCAGTGAATGCTTAGGAGAAGAAGTTTTAAAATTGTAGCTAAGCTTCTGATTGTAGTTTTCAGAAATACTGATTCTGGTGTTATCTTTCTACTCCTCAGGTTGAACAAGGTTCAGACCAAGCACCTGTCTATGCAGTACAATGCCGCACATTAAACGTATTGTTGAACCGGTACTGCTGAGCAGGGGACATATTGACTCCTCTGTGCGTGACGAGTTTGAATGGGTCACCAACAGTACCCTAGCCAATGTGATACGAGAGCTGAGCTCTCTCAGCCAGCATGCAGAGGATATGTTCCGAGAGCTGTCGCAGGAGGCCACAAATGTCTTTAGAAGAGGCAACCAGCTTCAGAAAAAGATTGAGGATGTACGAGAGAAGGTCAAGCAGCTGAATCCAAATGTGGATGTCTGTGAGTATTGTATTTATATCTATTCAGAACTTTTTTCTGGCTGTGTGCGCAACGTTACGTGGTACTGGCACCATTTTCCAGAATGTTGAATGTTGGAACTAAGAATCACATTCATAGCAAGCACTCAGGACACTTCCATAAGTGCTCTGTCTACATCTTCAACAGCAAGCAAAGAGTTCCAGTTTTGATGGCACCAGTAACTGTCTGAGTGTACATCCGTCTCCCCTTTCCTTTGAGTAATGAGCGCCGGCCAGATTCCCTGGTAACTCCTTGCAGCGCCATTCTCCTCAGACTTTAATGAATAATCTATCTGTGCCTCCGCACATCATCTAGCCTTTCATACATCAGTTCAACACCAAGTGGTACAGAGCCGGCTAGTTTGTCTGCTGGCTCGCCTTCCAACACACTATCATGACCTGGAGAAAATTATTCAAAGGATGCTATCTACCCGGGACCTCTAAAGCAGTGCTTGCTTCTCTGCACGGAGCATGCCTGTCTCAGCATGCTCTGTGAGCCGTTATCAATGCCATACGCAGCACATATTGCAATGACAAATACAGCAAAGGGCATGACTCTGTATCCCTGTCTAGACTGATGGGCATAGGGTAAGCACTCTGGAGTTGCAAGAAAGGAACATTGCACCAGGGTGACAGAAGTTTAATGAATCAACACAGAACATGCGTGTTCAGTCGTTTTACGCTTGTGGAGCTTTTGATGAGGAGATCAGACCTGTGGACCTGTCAGGAGGGCTGTGGTGATATCCTCACTAACAAGAGTTTTCTACTATTTTCAGTGAACCTCCAGGATATACACTTGCAGAAGCCTTTTAAAAGTTCTGTGCACAAAGAGCAACAAGTGTTGTCTAGAAGCACTGTCCCCAGGGCCATCTTGGAACTTTATGATAAATGTGATGCTCCACCAGCACTGGAGAAACTTGATCAGTTCAGGTAAGATTGTGTCCTCAGTGTTTGTACTTGACAATTTCTTCTGGTGTTCAACTTCCAGTGTGCCTTAGGCCCTCCAATAATATGTATTGCCTCTTGTAGATTGTTTATGATTGAAAACAGGGGCTGGTATGACTCCTGTTGTGTTTGGTGTCTAGTATTTTTCATCTTTTTGTTGTGCTGTACTTTTAATGAAAGCCTTGGCCGAAACATCTGATTGTCCCTGCCTGTACGTCGCCCTCCCTTTTTCCCCCTTGTTGAACCTCCTAGTCTCAGTTAATGTTCAGAGAGTTGATTTGTTTATGAATAGTTAAATTTTACAGCTAAAGTGGGATGTCCTCTCTCCTCTATTCTTGCTTTCTTTTTCTTTATTTTCTTATTCTCTCTCCATGTCTCTACTCACCCTCCTCCCGCTACAAGGCCCCATTTTAGGGGTGGAAAAAAAAAGAGACCCCCCCCCCCCCCCTTTCAACGCCACAAGCATTTTGTAAATGTTGGCTAATTTAAAGTGTTTCTTTCAGTATTGGAGTGCACTTGCCTGAGAGGTGAAAAACCATCAGTCTGCATACAAATAAGCCAGATCTGTAAAATGGATGTACATGCAAAACTCAAGATCTGGAACAAGACCCAGGTCCAGAAGTTGATGAACAAACAGGACATTATATCAAGAGTTCACAGCCGGTGAACATGAAGAAAAGTCTTTGGGATAAGATAATCGGTTTCCTTTCAACCCTTCACGTCACCTTTTATGACTGGCACAGTAAGTTAAAGAAATTATTTTTTTCCACAATGAAGCTAGGCTACAGTTCACCCATTGCTGGCTTTGGAAATATAGCTGATGAAGCCTCAGTCCCTTCTGGGGTGTGACTCTCATAGTTTGTCTTCTTTAGTTTTGTTCTGCCTTTCAGCATCAGGCTTTGAAGAGGCATCGAGTGCAAGCCTTGGTGTGTGCTACATAGATGCTGGCACTTACGGCTTCGGATATTCCATTCATTGCTCGTGTGGTCGACTTCTGGCTCTGCTTTCATTATGTCTTACTAACAGGGCTCTCTGTGGTGCACTGTCTGGTGGAAGTTTTGATAATGTCCAAACCACTTGATCTCTTGATGCAGCACAGCCCTGGCTCTGTCCCAACTTCTTTCCTGATATCGTCACTTCTGGTCCTCTCTGTTCTAGTTACATTTAGGATTTGTAGACATTCATTTCTGTTGTTAAGATTTTTCTATTTTCTTTATTGTTATGTCTACTTTTAGCACTGGTAACACAAGGTTGGTAACAATTTTTTTTATTGAATAGTGTTCTTTTATGTCAGTTGTTACATCTTTGTTCTGTCCAGTGATTTGATTTGCTTTATTACATATGCAATCTTTTTCTGCTCCTGTTTTCCCATTTAATGATATTGTACTCCCTAAGTACCTGAAGTCTTTTACTTGCTTGAGTTGTTGGTTTTCTTTGCTTATCTTGAGTGGTTGCTGTGTTCGTATGATTGTCATAACTTCTGTTTGTTTTAATTTTCTGCTTTTACTGCTCTGTTGAGATTATCCATTTAACTCTGTAGCTCTTGTGATGCTGTCAGAAAACCATGAGAATGCTATTTTTTTAAACACATTTTTATTGTCCACTGCTAGAAACCTTATTGCTCAAGAATCATGAAATTGACAGATGCATTCACTAACGTCTAAGCCAGTGATTTCAAAACTGTGCGCTGTGGTGCCCCAGGGAGCTACAACCTATTCACAGGGGCGCCACGAAATATTCAAAGATACACAAGTTTTTTTTTCTTCAATCTCTTACATATGATTAGTCATACTTTTACTTAGGTTAGGGCACTGTGGAAACACTTTAATTAGAAAAAAAAAAGTTTGGGAAACACTGGTCTAAACCACAGAGCTGCACTATAGTAAGTTACGATGTTACTGTTATTTCTTTTCCTTTTGAGCTCTGATAACTCATGAGCTACTGTTGTGTATTAGTTGTAAGAAAAGGCTTCAGATTAAAACCTTAAAGTGAAAACAATTGCAGAAATAATGCTATTGTTTTTTAACCTGTCAGTATTGTTGTTAAGGATGTCAGGAGTGTTAAGCACATGGAATCATGGTACATATGGACATGGTGACATAATAGTGACAGTTTAAAGATGGCGGCTTACCTTTTTCACGTGCACCAAAGTGCATTTTCTGTCACACTTTTAAAATTTTAATTTGATGCTCCCTTGTATGTTCAGCAGAGCTGATGTCTTTGTAAACTCATAAGTTCTCAGTCTCTTCAGCATAGATGCAGTTGGTATGTTAAATGTTATCATGGCACACTGATTACTTTTTTGTTGTATCCTGCTAGACTACCTCTGTAACTTTGTTGAGAAAATACATCATATTTCTGATATCAGATTTGCAATTTGCAATGGTTTGTTTCAGGGAGGACGGAAAGAGCAGCTTGAAGTTCTATACAGATCCCAGCTACTTTGCTGAGCTGTGGGCTATTGAGATGAGCAAACAGATTCAGGAGAACAGGAAGTTGCATGAGCAGAAGAGGAAAGGCAGAGGAGAGGTATGTTGTGTTCGCAAGTAGAAACTTGGATTGAGAGCTTCTTCTTATACCGTGTGAACCCTTAAAAGGGTGGATGGCATGTTGTGTTGTGATTTACTGCCAGGCTCTGATTTCAGTAAATTCTTAATTATTCACCTTTTAGGACTTGCTTGTGAATGTGTGGGAAAGGGGATGAGGGTGCTAATCCCCCCCCCCCCCCCCCCAAAAAAAAAATAGAACCCTGACCCCAGATAAAAATATTAGAGTTCATTAACTAGCCTCTTCTGCATCCGAGGTGATTTTTTTCTGCGACTGGATACAGAATTGAATATAAACAGTTTTCTTTTAGACTTTTCAGTTACGAGTATAAGAGCTTATTAAGAAGACAAGAGACAAACTGCATCGTCAATCAGCACGTCTTTACAGAATGTCTCTCTTGTAAAGGCACACCTGAAAGTCTCTCTTTCTCTAGCCAAATCTCTAGCCTTATGCCTTACATATCCAATTCATCTTCAGTGTCCTGAATCTTCTTTCACAGTGCAGAGGTCAGCCTCCGGCTTGTTTTTCAGAAACTGCACCATCCATAACCATTCTCTTCAGGCCACTGTCTTAATCTCAAAGATGGCATAGATGTGCTTCACCAAGCTTAAGCACCTCAGTCACGCAGTTATGTTAGATAAATTATAATTGTCTGTGATAGAAGATAGCTGAACCAGTACATTGACATTCTTGGATTGACCAAGAAATTTACGGTTCATTGTTTGGTACTGAAAGAGTTAAGGTGACAGTGCGGTGGGGGTGAGTTGGTTGACGGTATATGCTCCATTGGTGGTTAAAGGGAAGAAGAAGAAGAACAGTTTTAAAAAGTCGAGAGGAAAGTGACTTGCATGTCTTGTGTATCAAATGTGGTTTGCTAGGCTGTGCTTGTATAGTAACGTGTTGTGGTCATGTGCTCACAGACCAGACAGACGAGAAAACCTCATCATGTTAAAGAAGCTAAAGCAGCTACCAGAGAGAAACATCAGCGGTTGCAGCATGGAGCTGAGTTTGTATCAGATTACCAGGTAGGTGAATGATAGTGATGTCTCCTGTATTCAGATGTGTAGATTAGATTAGGTCAGTGATGATTGTTCATCATTTCCCCCCATTCAGAATGGAACTCATTACACAGAGCTACTTGCTTCTTCTTCTTATTCTCCTTCTTCTCCTCCTCCTGCTGCTGCTTCTCCTCTCCCATCTATTCCTGCTTTCTTTTTCTTCATTTTCTTATTCTCCCCCATATCTCTTCTCATCCTCCCCCTGCTTTTCCTTCTATTTTGTGAACTGTCTGAAATAAATGATGATTTCATGGCACATACAGTTCGAAGGGGTGATACATGTTAGACCAGTATACATACAGCCAGAAGGAACGATACATGTTAGACCAGTATACATACAGCCAGAAGAGTTGATACGTGTTAGACCAGTATACATACAGCCAGAAGGGGTGACACATGTTAGACCAGTATACATACAGCCAGAAGGGGTGATACATGTTAGACCAGTATACATACAGCCAGAAGGGGTGATACATGTTACACCAGTATACATACAGCCAGAAGGAACGATACATGTTAGACCAGTATACATACAGCCAGAAGGAACAATACATGTTAGACCAGTATACATACAGCCAGAAGGGGTGATACATGTTAGACCAGTATACATACAGCCAGAAGGGGTGATACATGTTAGACCAGTATACATACATCCAGAAGGAACGATACATGTTAGACCAGTATACATACAGCCAGAAGGAACGATACATGTTAGACCAGTATACATACAGCCAGAAGGGGTGATACATGTTAGACCAGTATACATACAGCCAGAAGGGGTGATACATGTTAGACCAGTATACATACAGCCAGAAGGAACAATACATGTTAGACCAGTATACATACAGCCAGAAGGGGTGATACATGTTAGACCAGTATACATACAGCCAGAAGGGGTGATACATGTTACACCAGTATACATACAGCCAGAAGGGGTGATACATGTTACACCAGTATACATACAGCCAGAAGGAACGATACATGTTAGACCAGTATACATACAGCCAGAAGGAACGATACATGTTAGACCAGTATACATACAGCCAGAAGGGGTGATACATGTTAGACCAGTATACATACAGCCAGAAGGAACGATACATGTTAGACCAGTATACATACAGCCAGAAGGGGTGATACATGTTAGACCAGTATACATACAGCCAGAAGGAACGATACATGTTAGACCAGTATACATACAGCCAGAAGGGGTGATACATGTTAGACCAGTATACATACAGCCAGAAGGAACGATACATGTTAGACCAGTATACATACAGCCAGAAGGGGTGATACATGTTACACCAGTGTACATACAGCCAGAAGGAACGATACATGTTAGACCAGTATACATACAGCCAGAAGGGGTGATACATGTTACACCAGTGTACATACAGCCAGAAGGAACGATACATGTTAGACCAGTATACATACAGCCAGAAGGGGTGATACATGTTAGACCAGTATACATACAGCCAGAAGGGGTGATACATGTTACACCAGTATACATACAGCCAGAAGGGGTGATACATGTTAGACCAGTCTACATACAACCAGAAGGGGTGATACATGTTAGACCAGTCTACATACAACCAGAAGGGGTGATACATGTTAGACCAGTATACATACAGCCAGAAGGGGTGATACATGCTAGACCAGTATACATACAACCAGAAGGGGTGATACATGTTAGACCAGTATACATACAGCCAGAAGGGGTGATACTGGCTGCCGTCCAGATTGAGTTGATTTATATCTCAGGATGGTATGGTAAACCTTTAGGTAACAGCTTGGAGGGGACAAACTGGTCAGTCAGTCAAGTTGATCCTCTTGCCTTGAAATCTTTTTTTGTTTTTTTTCAACGTCCATTTCCCGATAATAATTTTTTTTGCACTCGTAGGATACCTCTGCAATCAGACAGAAGATAGAACAGAGTCAGGCAGAGGCCAACCGCTTGCGGGAGCAGCAAGAGTATGAACTGCTAGCTCAGCAGCAACTCCAGTACCAACAACAACAACAGCAGCAACAATTACAGGAGGCTCGAAGGCAGTCACAGCGGCAACAACAGCAGTTTCAGCATCATCAGCAACAGCAGCAGCAGCAGCGAAACAACTACACACAGCATCAGTACCCAGACCAGCAGATTCCCTATGAACACAACCAGACACACATACCAGATGGCTACTCGGGGGATACAGGCGTTGCTTACAGTGGTCACCCTGCACCACCACCTCCTCCTTCTCAGTTTTCAGAACAGGTAAAAAAAATTAATTAATTTTCAGTTGTTCTCAAATTATCATCATCATCATGTGCTCTGCAAGTTGGCGTAAGCACTCATGCATCTCCACAGATCACGATCCCTGGTTGCCTAGAACAGCTCTCTTGATGATATTCCTCCATGCCATCATTTCAGCCCATCCAGCATCATCTCTCTTGGTCTGCCTCTACCCCTCTTTCCACTGACCTTTCCAGTTGTCACGATGTTTTCCAATGCCTCTCTTCTCATTATGTGGCCAAAGAATAGTGTTTGTCTCTTTCTTATTGTTGTATAAAGAGATCTACTTTCATTAGCTTTTTTCAAACAATCGTTATTAGTTACTCTGGCCGTCTAAGTTATTCATAACATTCGTCTCAGAAACCACATCTCTATTGCTTCCAGATTCTTCTTAATTTGTTCACTGACATTCCAAGATTGTCAAATTATACAGTAAAAAAAAATTTAAAAAAAGAAACACATAGATTTCCAATGGTTCTTTCCTGTTAACACACAAAAAAAGTGCATAGCTATCTGATGGCACATATTTATTAGTTGATGAGGAAGCCCATACATCTAGAAACTTTTAAAATCCTAGATGCAGAAGAACTGTCAACTGATTGGTTGAACTCTAAGGTATTATTGTGTTCATTAATTAAATTTCAAAGAGTTTGAATCTAAAAACTATGCCACAATTTTGTTCCTTTCAGCAACTAAGCATTTTTTTAAAAACAGTTTATATCGTATAAGTGTAGTAATAAAGTAACTGTAGTAATAATGAGTGCAAAAAACAAAAACATGTTATTAAATGTAAAAAAAAAAAAATATACAAAGGGGCTTCAAATGTAAACCTTAAAATCATAATAACCATTCCATTGTAACCTGTCAGTACTTACTATTAAGTCAGTGACAGCTTAAAGAAGCTCACCCCACTTTTGAGATGCAACAAAAAGAAGCAGCATTCTGTTGTCCATAAACATTTTTTTTTGAACTGTCAGTATGACACCACCATGTCTGTCTGCACAGTGGTATCACATGCTTAACACTCTTGACATCCTTAACAAAAATATTGACAGGTTACAAGACAGTGGCATGGTTACTGTAATTTCTGTCACATTTTTAAGGTTTCCATTTGAAGCTCATTACATTGTAGTTGAACCCAAAAGAAAATCATAGCACCATATATATAAATAAATAAATATGATAAAAGAAGCTAATTACAGTGAAGTAAGGGCAGCTATAAGAAAGAGATAAAACTGTGATCTTTGGTCCTGTGGAGAGGAGATATAAGACACTGAAGAACATTGTGATGACCAGAAAGGCAGGATGAAAGGATTACATTTGAAGGTCTATTGTTTGGTCGCATTCAGTGGTTTAAACTGTGGCGGAAAGACCTGTTTGGTCGTCCATATCTAGACTTTGGCTTTGTTCCAGGACTTACTGTATTTCCCTAAGTTTAAGATGATCCTATGTATAAGACACACCTTGATGTCTAAGACCGGAAATTTGGAAACAAAAGTGATGTGATTATATTGAGCTCACTTTTATTCATCATATTCAGAAAACTCCTCACTGATATGATAGTTCTTTAGCTTGTTAAGAAATCAAATTTCTGTGATTTTGCAAACAAATTCTTTATTATTTCTTTTAGTAAAAAATTAAATAACAACATATTTCCATGATCTGTTTAGTTAAAAGACGAATATAGCTTACAGTTTTCGGAGATCAGTTGATGTGATTTAAAAAGGTAGGGACCTCAGGTCTGTACAGCTGAAGGTCCTGTCGAGTCTAAATCCAGTCCTGTGTCTGCAGGTCTTAGCTAATTAAAAACCAATGAATTAAAGAATTGCCTTTCCAGAAGTCTCATATTTCACAGCCCTATTAATGTTATGGAACTAAACATACAGTTGTGCATGTAGCCATATTTCCAAATCTCCATTTATCACTTTGAAAAGAAAGTTAAATCTTTTCTAAGGTATAATTTTTGTATTCCAACAGATAATTTCTCCAGACAAATTAGTCAATGGAATAATCGGTAACAGAAGAACAATTGTAAGTCCTAACCGGCCAATGGCACCACCTCCAGCTCCACCACCTGGCATCGGATCCAGAGACAGTTTGCCACCACCTCCGTCACCTCCTCCAGTGGATTATCATGTGGAAGGTGTGCCGGCTGGTATGTCGCCACAGACGATACGAGTGGGACGAGGTGGTTCACAAAGAGACTCGCCCGTTAGACAAGGTTCAAGGTAACCAGGCTGATCTATTGTTTATTATTGTTACTGGTAACTGTGGAAAGCAAAGTTGTTTGAATTTATGATAGCATAATTGTTTGAATTGCAAGCGGCATAGTTGTTTGAACCACAGATAGCGTAGTTGTTTGAACCACAAATAGCGTAGTTGTTTGAATTGCAGATAGCATGGTTGTTTGAACCACAGATAGCGTAGTTGTTTGAACCACAGATAGCGTAGTTGTTTGAACCACAGATAGCGTAGTTGTTTGAACCACAGATAGCGTAGTTGTTTGAACCACAGATAGCGTAGTTGTTTGAACCACAGATAGCGTAGTTGTTTGAATTGCACATAACATAGTTGTTTCAATTGCAGATAGCATAATTGTTTGAATTGCAAGCGACATAGATGTTTGAATTGCAGATACCATAGTTGTTTGAGCTGCAGATAGCATAGTTGTTTGACCTACAGATAGCATAGTTGTTTGAATTTATGATAGCATAATTGTTTGAATTGCAAGGGGCATAGTTGTTTGAACTACAGATAGCATAGTTGTTTGAGCTGCAGATAGCATAGTTGTTTGAACTACAGATAGCATAGTTGTTTGAATTTATGATAGCATACTTTTTTGAATTGCAAGTGGCATAGTTGTTTGAATTGCAGATAGCATAGTTGTTTGAACTATACAGATAGCATAGTTGTTTGAATTTATGCTAGCATAATTGTTTGAATTGCAAGCAGCATAGTTGTTTGAACTATACAGATAGCATAGTTGTTTGAATTTATGCTAGCATAATTGTTTGAATTGCAAGCAGCATAGTTGTTTGAATTGCAGATAGCATAGTTGTTTGAACTACAGATAGCATAGTTGTTTGAATTTATGCTAGCATAATTGTTTGAATTGCAAGCAGCATAGTTGTTTGAATTGCAGATAGCATAGTTGTTTGAACTGCAAATAGTATAGTTGTTTGAACTACAGATAGCATAATTTGAACTGCACATAGCATTTAGTTGTTTGAATTGCAGATAGCATAGTTGTTTGAATTGCAGATAGCATAGTTGTTTGAACTACAGATAGCATAGTTGTTTGAACTGCAAATAGTATAGTTGTTTGAACTACAGATAGCATAATTTGAACTACACAAAGCATATAGTTGTTTGAATTGCGGATAGCATAGTTGTTTAAACTACAGAAAGCATAGTTGTTTGAACTACAGATAGCATAGTTGTTTGAATTTATGATAGCATAATTTTTTGAATTGCAAGTAGCATATTTGTTTGAATTGCAGATAGCATAGTTATTTGAACTACAGATACCATAGTTGTTTGAATTTATGATAGCATAATTGTTTAAATTGCAAGTGGCATAGTTGTTTGAGCTACAGATAGCATAGTTGTTTGAACTACAGATAGCATAGTTGTTTGAATTTATGATAGCATAATCGTTTGAATTGCAAGCGGTATAGTTGTTTGAACTACAGATAGCATAGTTGTTTGAACTACAGATAGCATAGTTGTTTGAATTTATGATAGCATAATCGTTTGAATTGCAAGCGGTATAGTTGTTTGAATTGCAGATAGCATAGTTGTGTGAACTACAGATAGCATAGTTGTTTGAATTTATGATAGCATAATCATTTGAATTGCAAGCGGTATAGTTGTTTGAATTGCAGATAGCATAGTTGTGTGAACTACAGATAGCATAGTTGTTTGAACTGCAAATATTATAGTTGTTTGAACTTCACATCGCGTAGTTGTTTAGTTGTTTGAACTTCAGACAGCATAGTAGTTTGAATCACGGCCTCTTTATCTTGTAGAATGCAGAGTTGTTTAAATGACTGTCTTTTCATCGTGGAGCAAAGTTGTTTGAATAACTGTCTCTTCATTCAGAAGATGTCAAAAATAGTTTTAAAAAAAGTTCTCTTTCATCACAGACACTAATAATGACAGTCAAACATGTGCATGAAAGCACATTTATTTACATTTGGGGTGGGGAGGAGGAGGGGAGAGATGCATGTACATGTCACTGTCTGTGTGTGTGTTGGGATGTTTCGCTTGTTTATAAATATGTGTGTACTAAACATGTGAGCATAACACTTAACATTATTCACATTGTATTTCTGCAGACCAGAAGCAGATCTTCCGCCACCCCCACCATCTCCGCCCTTTGACGGCCATCAAGGAGTTATAATCTCCTCAGGGGGAATAGCCCATGCAGGATCTCTTCCACCCCCTCCCTCACCCCCTCCAGTGGATGGCATGCATCACCCCCCACCACCGCCGCCGCCTCCACCTCCACCACCCCCTCCACCTCCACCCATGCAGTTTGCATTGGATGTGAATGGGGATAGCGTTTCCCTGTCCTCTAGTTCTACTGGAGCTCTGGAGCCGGCCAGACCCGCTGTTGGAGCAGACAGAAGCGCACTGATGAAGGAGATTATCCAAGTAGACAGTACGTTGATTTTAATTTTTATCTATTTTCCCCTCAGAATCAGAACAAAACATACTCCACTCAGTGGACATCTAAACAGAATACAACCAAAACACTCCCCAGAGTGCCAGCTATGTAACTACCCCTACGAAACTGTTGAACACCATCTCTTTGAGTGTCTAAAACTCAGCGAGACTAAAAGAATGCTATTCCTTCCAAGACCAGACAAGCGGAACACCTTGTACAGAGGAAAAGAACAGCTTGTGAAAACATGCAAATTCAATTACATGGCATGGGGCCAGAGGTCGAAAGCTCATGCGCCACTGGATCGATAACACCAAGAATTTATTTTCCCCCAAATTCTGCCATATTCTTGACATAATGATCTTAATCTTAGCTGAGGTTTCACCTTCACTGCAATAGGGTTTTCCCATACTTGCTCCGTTCCTGTGCCAGTGTAAATCTAATGAAATGTCGTTCACTCTTGCATTTGAAAAGCTGGTGAACGGACAGTTAGTCCCAGAATAGTCCAGAAATATATGCCTGCAGTAAATGCAAATTTCAGGTACCAGAGGTGCCAAAGCCAACAGCCGCCACCAGAAACGCAGTTTGTCATTGATGGAAGTAGACAGGCACGATAAGTTGGCTACTATACACACGTAGAATTATTACATAAAAAATTTATCAGCTCATTTTATCTGAAATTTTGACATAATTTCTTCTACATGATATTTTCGTCCCGTCTTGGGAAAAAAAAAGTGCTGTTTTCCCATTTAAAATTTCATTTGAAAGAAACGCATCTTCATAATTCTCAGAAACTCTACCCTAAGAAACTAGAGAAAGAGAAGAAGAAGCAGAAGAAGTGTAGTCTTCTTCACTTTTTATAAAAATTCAGAGGGTTGAAACCTGTGACCAACAAGCAGATGAGCAATCATGATGACCACTGCGGCACTTCGGTCGTCATATCCCTAAATTAATTCATATTATTATTTTTTTCCACTTTTATGAGCGGCATTTTTTTTAAAAGTAAGCGAACTAATTCCTAAAAACAAAAAGAGCAAAGAATTAACTTTTTTAACTTCCCTTTGAGCCTGAAACACGTGGTTTTGTGGATTTAGTCACATTGTGCAAAGTGACCCACTATGGGGGTTTTTATGACCTCACAGTGACTTCACAATTTGAAGGGAAAAAAAATGTTAATTTGTTGCTCTAGATAATATCTTGAATTCTTTTTTTTTTAATAAACATACAACTATGTTTACACATTATGCAGTTGCATACACTACCAAAGCCATTATATAGGTGTAGTGGCTGCTGCCCAATAACTTCCATGTGATCAAAAACGAAAATTAATTTTTCAGGGCAGTAGATTATCACAGTTATGATTGTTATATGTTGTTGTGGTAATCTTTTCAAATTCAGGTACATATTCCTGTGGAATGTCTTATCAGATCCACTGCCATATTCTTACCATATTTGCCATGACGTCTTTGTTCTTTACATAATTATTATTCTTTATGATGAAATGGTGAACATCTGTTTCGTGCTGAGACTTCAACTGCTCCAACATGCTAAGAGAAGAAATATGGTCTAGAATACAATCTGAAAATAAATTATACTATGCCCTTCAACATCTGCTGAAGTCAAAGTGTCTGTCTCGCAACACCAAGATCACAATATATAAAACCTTGATAAGACCAGTCGTTTTATATGGCTCTGAAACTTGGAAACTAAAAGAGACGAAGCCTTATTACAGGTTTTCGAAAACAGACTCTTACAACGAATCTTTGGCCATCAAAGATGCAAACAGCGGGGAATGGATAGTGTGAAGCAACAATTAAATTCATAATCTCTTGTTTAAATCACCATTGATCACTGGCATCATGAGAGCTAATAGAATGAAATGGTTGGGGCGTATTGAGAGAATGCCAGATGACAGAGTGGTTAAAAACTGTATACACAAGTTAGATGAATGGCCATAGACCATGAGGCAGACCAAGAAGACCATGGAGAGATAATGTCCAGACAGACCTGCGAACATTAGGTGTCACCAACTGGAAAGAGAAGGCCAACCAGAGAGATGAATGGAGGTCGGTGATATCTGCAGCAATGAACCTCAAGGGCCTGGAATGCTGAAGAAGAATGGTGAACATCAGAAAGAGACAGTCATCTTTTGAGAAAAAAAAGGGGAGGGGGGTGGGGAGGGCTGGAGGCACCGTGTGAGAAGAAGAAAAACTCGAACATGTGACAGCGAGAAAGGTTTATGGTAAGAGAAAAAGAGAGATATAACGGAACACTAAGAGAAGATTATTGACTTCCTTTTGTCATTTCACGGAATAATTAAAGCAAGGAAGGAGAGGAGCGGCTTGCTAGATGGTAAAAACGCTGACTCTCCAGGTTCGAATCCTTGGTAAGGCTAGGGATTTTTTATGTCAGGGTCAAAATGAAATCCTGACTTGCACAGTCGTGGCGACAGCACTAGCCATCCTGCCGTGAGTCCTCAGGCTCAAAAGACCCCCCTGCCTATACTACAAACGTGGTCAGATAAAGGCAGTATTGGGCAGTTTGGGACAGAAGAGGCCTTACTGTAAACCATACAAGATGTGCCAATCAACCCTTTTGAGGGTGAACTTAGAAAAGGTAGAATAAGAAAAAGAAAATTCTTTATTAAATATACCTCTACATATTTTATTAAATAAATGATATGACCTTTTTCTATGCCATCTGGCGTATTGGATGTTTAGGGCTGAACCTGTGTTTTATAGAGCAGGCGGCTCTTGGTGGGTGATGGGGTCAGTATCACGCCAGCTACCTTTACTTCCCAGGACTGTACCTGGTGCCCATTTAAAGCTTTGTCGACCAGGGAGCCAAGGTCATTTTTGAATATAGTCAAGCTCTGTCAGGACCTGAATCCACGAGTCTCTGATCTGCAGGCAGGCGAATAGCCGCTGCACTAAGGCGACTAGCCGCTGCACTAAGGCGACTAGCCGCTGCACTAAGGTGTCTAGCGGCTTCACTAAGGCGGCTCCGTATTTTAATACATTCAATATAAAAGTAGATATTACCTCTAATGTTGTGTTTACCTCTTGCAGTCAACAAACGACTAAGAAAGGTCGAAGCCAGAGAGCACAAGAAACAGCTGCCATCAGCTCCCGGCATCCTGGACGTCCAGGCCATTATGGACAAAGCTATTGAGAGCAGACGTAAAGTGATAGAGAATAGTGATAGTGATGGCGAGGAGAGCGAAGATGATGATTGGGGAGATTCTGATTAGTTTTATTTTTCAACTTAAAAAAAAAATGTTAAACTTTTTTTTTTTAAATTGAATTTTTTTTTTAATTTCCTGAATTAAGCTTGAGTTTTACTAGGTCATTCTGCAGAACTGTTTTTTTTTTAACATTGTTGAAAAAAGGGATTCATTTTAATAATTGTGGGAGGTTTACAAAAACCACCTGACTGCTAAAGTGATTTTACCAAATGTGCTTATAAAGTAGGTTTAATACTTTATAGTTTTTGTACATTATGGTTTGTCTTTGTGTCAGAACAAAGGTTATTGATATGTTTCTGATGTTGTATATGTACTGAACACGTGTGATCTTATTTGGCTTATTCCGATGCATATATGTCTTGAAGATGCTTGTAGTTGTTAGTCGTACTTCAGTGTATGTATATATATATGTGTGTTTGCCTGCACGTCTTTGTCCCCGAAAGTATGTGAAGTGTGACATATGTCTGGGTGTTAATTGGTGTTGAGCATATGTGAAGTCGTCTGGCATATTTCTGCCAATGTGATGTGCTGTGACAGTTTATGTCTGTGAATGAGTGCTAAGTGTATATAAAATCTAGTATATTATTTGTTTGTGAATGCATACTGAGCATATGTGTGTGAATCTGTGACGTATATTCCTAATTATGGATCAGTCTTAAAAATATGTTGAATTTGGGAATATTTCTATCATTAAGAAATCCGTATGTGTCAAATTTAGTATAATACTAAAGATCCCCAACCCAAAAAAAAATGACTAAACCACACAGCTACGGAAAGGAACATAATTTGTCATAATTTTGATATTCAAAGTCTTTGTAATTTAAAGATAGAAATTTTCCAAATTGCACGCAAGAATACCTTAGGATTCAACCAGTCAGATGACAGTTCTTTTGCATCTGGGTCATCGTTGGTTTTTAGGCATACAGGCTTTCTGGTCAGGTAATAAAACTGCGTAATTGGATAAGTATGTGTTTTTTCTTAAAACAGTATATATAAATTTATTTAAAGATCTGAACATATTTTAGGTATATTCGAACATTTTAAACATGTTCATTTTACGTATGTATCTAATAGAATATGTGAAAATTCAGTCATCTATTGCAAATTTGTCCTTGAATGCAAATTTTATGAACCCTTCACTGTCTGACAATATGAAAAAAGTGCATGCTCTTTTTTGTATACCCCTGAACAAACGTGAAGATAATTTTGATGTGCCCTTGTCTTTGTCTGTCTGCTAATCTATCTTTGTATCAATGGCAGGGTGTGATCAGTTGGCATGTGTAAGCAGTTTAGATAAAAATTCAGCATTAGCAGGTAATGGATAACTGTCAGACAGTACAGAATGCATGTTGTCTTTCTTTCTTTTTCTTCCTGTGTTGATCTGTACATTGTTTGTTTATTATATATAATGTATGTGTGAATGCATGTTGGTATCAACATTAACCTTTCTTTCTAAGACTGATGATAGTGAATGTAGTTTAGATAGGAGGCTGGCGTATCTTTTCATGTATAAATTTACTGTAAAGCTTCAGACAAGATGCAAATTATCTGAAGTTTGTGTATTATTTGTGGCAGTTGAAGTATTCGAAGCTCGTTATGTTGTTTGTGGGGAACAAACATTTTCATGCAAAATTAGGGATTCAGTTCTTGTTCACATGACAGTGATTACAGTAAAACTAAACATATTAATCATCATCAGCATCATCTTCTAATTTTGACATGAATTTTTCTGGAGTTAAAACAGTTTGGTGTTCAGTAGTTCATGGGTAGCAATAGCATTGTCATTCTTTGTGAACATACAGTGAACATTGTCATTCTGTGTGAACATACAGTGAACATTGTCATTCTGTGTGAACATACAGTGAACATTGTCATTCTGTCTGAACGTACAATAAACATTGTCATTCTGTGTGATCATACAGTGAACATTGTCTTTCTTTGTGAACGTAAAATGAGCATTGTCATTCTTTGTGAACATTGTCATTCTTTGTGAACTTACAGTGAACATTGTCATTATGTGTAAACATACAGTGAACATTGTCATTATGTGTGAACATACAGTGAACATTGTCATTATGTGTAAACATACAGTGAACATTGTCATTATGTGTGAACATACAGTGAACATTGTCATTATGTGTGAACTTACAGTGAACATTGTCATTATGTGTAAACATACAGTGAACATTGTCATTATGTGTGAACATACAGTGAACATTGTCATTATGTGTAAACATACAGTGAACATTGTCATTATGTGTGAACATACAGTGAACATTGTCATGTGTAAACATACAGTGAACATTGTCATTCAGTGTAAACATAAGTGAACATTGTCATTCTGTGTAAACATACAGTGAACATTGCCATTCTTTGTGAATGTACTGTGAACATTGTCATTCTGCATGAAGGTACAGTGAACATTGTCATACTTTGTGAACATACAGTGAACATTGTCATTCTGCATGAAGGTACAGTGAACATTGTCATTCTGCATGAAGGTACAGTGAACATTGTCATACTTTGTGAACATACAGTGAACATTGTCATTCTGCATGAAGGTACAGTGAACATTGTCATTCTGCATGAAGGTACAGTGAACATTGTCATACTTTGTGAACGTACAATGAAAATTGTCATTCTGTGTGAATATATGAAAAAGTTCACATTACTCTTCTTATCAAACTGATTTCATGTAAAGACTGTAAACACGTTCATTCCAAGCCCTTCTTTGAACCCCACCCAGCATGTGTTGTCTTCTCTCTCATACTTATTTATTTCGTCCTTACACTCACACACAAAACTTCAGAATTCTTGCTTGTTTTCATTTCTTCTCTTGTAAAGTAATACACTGAAGATTTCTGTGTAGTAATGTATGCCCTTGAAAGTCTCAAGTCTCATCTCAACACCTTTCGCTACTGAAATTAATAGACCAGTAAAATTTAATTAAAAATATTAATCCAGATGAAATGTAGAAACCCCCCCCCCCCTTCCCCGTGGGTTCCGTGGCCCCATTGTGGGTCAAAACAAGAATAGACCCACTGCCTGCCCAAAAGCATGTAGTAAGAGTCGACTAATTGGGAGCTTCCTTCAGAGTTGGAGTACATCTGCCTGAGAGGCAGGCAACCAACAGTCTGCATGCAAATGAGTTAGACCTGTGAAACAGATGTACACACAACACTCAGGTTCTGGAACAGGACTGGGGTCCAGAAGTGGAAGAAGAAGAAGAACAAATGTACAAGTATTTGGCTTCTCAATGCAACATCATCATCATCATCATCATCATCATTATATGCTCTGCCCATCAGCATAAGCACTGATTTCGGTCCTTGGTATTTTGAATCACTTCCACCAATGATATAGTTTTGTGACAAAGGAAAGAAAGAGTGGGCCTCATCATTTGTGATGGACCGACAACACAACACTGATGATATTCCTCCGAGCCATCGCTACAGGCTATCAAGCATCATCTCCTAAATGGGCAGTTGGCTCATTGTGGATGATGGCTGGGCTGTGATGTCTACACATTTTAGCCCAAAACATCAAATTTCATAATTATTTGCCTTTTAGGCCTTGGTTGTTAACTCTCTGAGTCCCATGGGTAGTAAAGAAAGTAATAAAATTGGCGCATCATGCGTTCATTGGGCTTCTAGGTAGGAACCTATGAACGTAAGATGCATTCCTTGGGACTCAAACAGTTAAGAAACAATGGGTGTATTATTTTTCTGGACAAAAAATTTTTTTTTTTTTTAGGTAACAATAGTTAGTATACAGCATAACAAGACGTTTGAAAAAATGTATTGTTCATTCATTTTTAGTTGAGTTGAAGATTATTTTTGTGGTGACCATAGTTTGTGACTGTTGAAAACCTGTTATCCTGATGGTCAGGTATTCAGGGCAGAGACTTTTTCATGACAGGCACTCATGTTACCTGAAATGTGTTTTAATAAAAACTGTCTCCTTCTTCCAGTGAACGTGGGCAGAAAATTCGGCTTGCTCGTCCACTTCTAGACTTTGGTCTTGTTCGCATACTTGAGTTTAGCCTGCACATCCATTTTACAAGTCCTGGCTTTTTTGTATGCAGACTGTTGATTAATCACCTCTCAGACAGGTGCACTTTGACTTTTAAGAAAATGCCTTCTATTCCCCACCCTTCCCAAACAGAGTCTGGGTGGGGGAAGGGATCTTTACTGTCTTAATTTGATGATTTTGTTAAAAAGGGGGGGGGGGGGTGAGCTTGGAGCATAGCCAGTGCAGTCATAACAAACTGCAGATTAGGATTTTTATGTTTACCCCTAGTAAAATAAATCTTCATCTTCTTTTACCAAGGATTGAACCTGGGTCTCCCACATGACAACAAGATATGGTCAGGATAGAATAAGATGTAGTCAGGGTACAAAGAAGGATCTATATTGGATATTTGGTACCGAAACTTCTTGAAATCTGTTCTGACCAACCTTTGCAAGGGAACGGTATGGTGGTGCTGATGGTAATGATGCTGATGATGGTGATGGTGTTGGTGATAATTGAGACAGTGGTGGTGGCCATGGTAGTGGTGACTGTTAATGAAAATGGTAGTGGTGGAAATAAGGGTTTTGGTGGGGTTGGCTGGAAGAGAAGGATGATGATGTTGATGTTGATATTGAAAGTAATGATGAAGAATAGGATATATGATAGTCATAATCTTCATTTCTCACAGTAGATTTGAAGAAGTTCTCCTATGCAAGTATACAACTGTCTTGTGGCTGCGTCTATTGAAGCAGGAATGTATAAAACCTCATGTTAGATTGTTGGGAAATATCTCTTCTGGGTTTGTTGTTTTGCCAGATTGTAAAGTTCCAGAACAGCAACAACAACAAAAACCAAATAATTTGTGATGCAAATATAAGATGCCAAATCTGGGCAGATGTTATATATCTTTATTATTTAATGTCACATTGTTATAAAATTTTCTTTGAAAGGCTCTTTTCATGTGATTAGCATATAGGGCATATTTTGCTAGATCTATATTTTCATTAATCACTTGGCACTCGACAGAACTGTAAATTGGAGCTATGTTTCTCCATTGTATATTTAAACAAAGACACAAACAAGAGATTCTACAATTCACTGCCTGGGATATTTCTTGGACGGCCAAAAAGAAAAACTTGTATGTTGGGAAAGATGATTTGTAAGGCGGGCCTGCTTGCCCAGTTTGTAACCCTTTCGAATTAAAGTTTGTTTATTTGTTTGTTTATTTGAAAAAGATGATGTCCTGTCAACATCTAATCACTTATTTGTTCCTAGATCATTAGGCACTCACCTGTTGTAAATTTAAACAAAGAAGATACAAACAACAGATAACACAATTTATTGCTTGGCTTATTTCATGGATGGCCAAAAAGAGCTATGTGTATGGTTTGAAAGAGACAAGGGCTTGAGGACTTTTGTGTGTGTGTGTGTGTGTGTGTTGGTCATGTTATTAAACATGTGACCTCTAGTAAGACATTTAGGCTAGTTAACATTCTGTATTCTATGGTAATGTGTGCTGCTGTTGCTTTTGTATTAAATTTTCTTGGAGATATTTAAATATGAAACACATGTAATTGCGTGTTATATGAGAATGTAAGTAAAAGTTAGGGACCCTTTTCCCCACACCTTGAGGTATATAGGGCTAGACTTATGTTTTAGAGAACAATTGGCACTCGGTGGGTTGTCTGGTCAACATTACGCTGGCCACCCTTTACTTCCCATGCCTTTACCTAGTACCTACATAGGGCTGGGTTGACCTGAGAGCCAAAGTCATTTGTTTAAAGGGGAAGAAAAAGGCTGACTTCATCAGACCTGAGTCAACAACCTTCATATCCGCAGGGGAGCATCTAGCTGCTACACCACAGCGCCTCCCATTATCTGAGAAAATCCTGCGCAAACCCTGCATAGACATTTCAGGCTCTGCAGTTGGTTAGAGGTTTCTGTTGATTTCCCTCAGTTAGCTTTCTGTTAAGATTTTATATACACTCTCTCTTCTCCTTTAGTTCTGTTCTGCCTTTCAGCATCATATTTTAAAGAAGCATCAGGTGTGAGCCTTGGTAAGTGTGCCATGTATATGCTGGTGTAGCACTATACCAGCACATATGGTCTTGGATATTCCATCTGTCCATCGCTTGCATGGTCCACCTCTAGGTCAGCTTCCATTGTGGTTGAGTGGCAATGCTTTCTGTGTGGTGCATTATCTGGTGGTAGTCTTGACACATGTCCAAACCATTTGATGTGTTGTCTCTTGGTATAGTTTAGTACTGGTTTCTCCTAACTTCCTGTATATATATTATACAGTATTGCGTCAAGCCTGGTGGTTCCCAGTTTTACCTACTTAGTCATCTAGTGTGTCATATATATAACCGCATATTAATCTGCCCACCATGAACATACTCACTCATGTACCAAGCCATTTTTAGTTAGTATTTTCAGTCAATAAATATTCATCATGTCAAAGACATTTTTAATAATATCACAACTGCATTGGTGAAGGGAACATGTTCAGGCACAGAATTGAGCTGAGTTTAGTGTTTATTTGTTTTTCAACAAAGAATCATAATCACATAGTATTTAAAGTCCATGTCAGTGCACAATGATTATTAGAACTGATTGAATGTTACTGTCCAGAACATGTAAATGTTGTTGTTTCTAGATCATACACTTATTGATTGATCATACACTTATTCATCAAGGGGAAGACAGATAGATGGCGGGTTTTATGTGCTAGTGCTTTCATCAATACACCTCCACGACCCTAATTTGTTAGGGTTGTGTTATGTTATGTTGTTTCTAAGCCCCTTAGACTTCAGTTGGTCAGTCATGTATAGCTGGAGGACAGAATAAAGGACTTGTGGTGATCCTAGTTCTGTATGACTGGAGGACAAAGTAAGGCACTTGTGGCGGCACTTGCTGCAGTCTTAATTCTGTATGACTAAAGGAGAGAATAAGGTATTTGTGGTGATCGTATTTCTTAATGACTGGAGGACTAAATAGGGGACTTGTGGCAATCCTATTTCTGAATGACTGGAGGAAAGAATAAGGAACTAATGATGATCCTAGTTCTCTATGCTGGAGGACAGAAAAAGGGACTTGTGGTGATCTTAGTTCTGTATGACTGGAGGAAAAAATAAGGTACTTCTGGTGATCCTAGTTCAGTATGACTGGAGGAAAGAATAAAGGACTTTTGATGATAATAGTTCTGTATGATAGGAGGACAGAAAAAGGGACTTGTGTTGATCATCCTAGTTCTAAATGAATGGAGACAAAATAAGGTACTTCTGGTGATCCTAGTTCTGTGTGACTGGAGGACAGAATAAGGCACTGGCCAATACAATTGTCAGCTCACTTGCCAAGAATGCCATAGCGTACAAATCCTCAACAAGGAGAGTGCGGTGTAAAGTCAAAAGTAGAGCAAGAACAGAGCTGAAAGATAATATGAGAGGAAAGGAACTCTACATAACAAGTGTCTATGGCTAAGGCAGCAAAGTTAAAGTGAGAGCTTTAACTTGAATTAAGAAGATTGGCACTGTTTTGAACAAAAAAAAAAAAAAAAACAAGATTAGTTTTTAGAGAACACACTAGACCACAAGAAAGAAAATATTACTTTAAGCATGTTTAGCCAGCTAGACACTTTAAATATTAAATAATAATAATAATAACCAATAGAATAATACATTAGAGAATATTCCTTTGCACCAGTAGCAGCAGTAAACGTATATATAAAAATGAAAATAGCCTAAAAAGATAAGTGTAAATAATTTTGCATTATCAGGAAGACCAGGTTTTTACAAGATTGACCATTTAAATTCTCCCTGTTGTAACTATATTTTATACTGACATATTAACCATTTAATCATACAGAAAATGACTGCAAGTCGCACCACACAAGAGACATGTTTTTATTTGTTCTTAATTTGTTGTTTTTAGTTTAAATAGTTGTTAACATTTGTTAACATTTGTCATGTATAAATACATAGCAACACTCATTTTATATATACTTATAAATCGAATGCTCCCATTTGTTCTTACATGGTAATGATTGTATGCATTTCTGTTTGTCATGATTGCGCATCCAGCAGATTTTGTTTTTGTTGTATTATATATTTTCCCATTTCTACTGAAAGTTGTAAATATATTCATATTTGACCTGGCTGTACATAAATAAGCTTATTCAGCATTTTGCCAGACATCGTCTTTCCACACATTCACACAGTTTACTTACTTTCTCCTGATTGCTTGCATGGCTGTTATGTATTTATACTTTTAGCTGCTTTATCTGCTGGTTTATGCCAGCATTTTATTTTTAACATACAAATTTAAAGTTTATTTATCAGATTAAGCAAACAGGGATACCTCCCCTCCCCCACACCCCCATTTCCCCCCTCAATTTACCACAGATTTGAAGCTGAATTATCAGATTTAGCATCGATATGTGATTTGTATGTCTCATATTAAGCACATAGAGATCCCCCCTAATTTTACCACAAACTTTGGCGAAGCGGCATGGAACAACAACTGCTCACAAATAAGCCAGTAAAATGGATGTACACACAAAACTCAGACCCCGGTACAAAGTCGCAAGTCCAAATGGACGAACAACCAAGACTTTTTGTCGGAGCTTACAGCTGGTGAACAAACAAGAAGACAAGAAGAAGAATTATCAGATATAGTATAGAGATTTGAGGTTTATGTCTCAGATTTAACTTACAGGACAAATTTTAAACCTAGAGGCTAGAGGTTTATTTCTCAACTTTGAAGGGTGAGACGGATATATAATCAGACAGTGACTGGCGCCATTGGAATTGGAACTCTTCATTTGCTGCTGAAGATGGGGACGGAGCGCTTATGAGGGTGTCCCGAGTGCTATGATGTTGATTCTTAATTGAGCATTCTTAACTTCAACATGGAGTTTAGAGATTTTCTCAACTTTAACAGGAAGTATTTGGCGTATAGTGTGACCTATATTTTTACAGACCAGTCAGCTTTCAGAGGGTGGTGCGGTCCCAGGACTTTATCTGGTACCCATTTCTGACTGGATTGACCTCGGAGCCCTATTCAGATTCGAACCTCTGACTTTTGGTTCCACAGGCGAGCATCTAGCCACTATACCGCTGTGTTTACCTGTTTGTATCCTTTGTAGAAATATAGAAATGATAATAACTCATCTCTGTTATATGTTCTGTATTTAAACTAACAGATGCTATGGGCAAGTTTCAGGGGCTCTTTGGATTCAGATAGAAGGCCTCAGTCTTTTGATTCATTAACCAGAATGTAACACTTGTTTCAAGTATAAATGTAGCAGCAGTAAAAGTTGTTATAGTGTAAGCTGATTTTGACAAACCTTTGATTTAATAAATATGCTGTCATTTAAAAAAAATGAAAATGTGCCAACAGTGAAGTGTGTCTGCAGATTGTCATAGTCCATTCAATCATTGTGTAACTAGGGAGGTAATTATTTTAACGATTTAAAATGACTTGTCTTGTAAAACAAATTGTAAATGCACCAAATGTTGCAGTGGAAGCTGTGGTAGTGGCTGCCAGTTCAAAAGGCTATTGGATTTGTATCTGCATAGAGTCACATTTTTTTCCTTCAGATTTAACATCACCACAGCTACCACCTTTACTTCCCCAGTCTTAAACTGGTACCCACTCGAGGCTGGGTCGACCTGAGAGCCAAAGTCACTTTTGACAAAAAAAAAAGTCTAGCTCCATTCAGAGTTAAATCCATGACCTTCTGATCCTAACACGAGTGTCTAGCCGCTACACCACTGTAACACCCTCTACCACCCCACCCCAATATAAAATGAAAGAAAAAATGTAAATCAACTGAATTTATGTAATAAATAATGAATACTGGCTAGTTTTTTAGTGTAATATTTTGTTACATTATATACATTTTGTTACATTGTATTTTGCTATCAAGTTGTGTTTCATTTACTTATCTGTCAGTGTGTTCTCTTGTCATTTGTGCTCATTTGTCTGGTGTCATGACTGCAACCGTACTGGTCATGGATTTTTGTTGTGAGTGATGTGGACATATATAGAACTGGTTTTATACTGCATGCTAGGTCAGAGCTCATAGGTTGTTATTATTTGTCTGCCGTTGCCAGTATGGGCTTTATTATTGTTATCTGTCATCCTGGAGTGTTTTCTTGAGGTGGGGTGACTATACTTGTTTCAGCTCATAGATATCAGTATTAGACCATTACATGGGAGCCCATCTTTAAACTGTCCTTACAGTGTCACCCTGTTTGTTTGAGCCATGACGTCACATGCCTAACACTCTTGACATCCTTAACAACAATATTGACAGGTTACAAACCAATGGCATGATAACTGTAGTTTCTATTACACTTTTAAAGGTTTCATTCTAAGCTCCCAAATCCTTAGAAAAGCCCCACATCCACATTGGACGGCCGGTTACCTTGTAACCATAAATGTACCCCGATGTAACTGTTTTACAGCAGAACATATGGGAGGAAGGTGAGGGAAAGACCAAGAAAGAGATGGATAAATAATGTAGCTGAAACCTGCACACACAAAAAAGAACAAATCCATCACTCAAGACAAATACAGAAAACCACGACACTGGGCAACAACCTGGGATTAGTGAGATGACAAAAGAAGAAGAGGAAGAACTCTTTCAGCCCTTGATGATTCTGTGGCAGATGTCTAAGGATGCAAACAACTGCATGCTGAATTTATACATTATGACCTTTATAACTAAAGTGGGATGAACTTCCCTCAAATGAAGAACAAAGAAAAAGATAATTTATAAAAAAAAAAATTATTGAATGAGAATCATGTTGGTAATAGATCAGAACATCAAGTTTAGAATGGTTCTGGGCCAACTTTATCTCGTATGACTTCATTCCTGATTTTATCACTTCTGGTCACTCCTACAGCCTTTTTCAGATACCTCATTTCCATGGTTACTTATTTTCTTTAATTACTATAACTAGTTACTAATTTTTGTGTATTCTGTAATGAGAAATAATGCAAATAACATAGATGGATATCTTGAGAAAGCGAGAGAGGGGAAGAGAGAAAGCACATATCAAAGTCAAATCTGTGTGATATGTGCATAATTGAGATGGAAAACTAAAACTAATGATGCAATTACAAATGCAATGTTATGACCATAAGTGGTTTTGTAAGATCAACACAAGCACTATTGTCTAATCAGGAGCCTCTTAAATACCCAAGGATAACCATCAAGTAACTATAAAAACAGTTAAAATACATTAATAAACAAAATCATGGTGTTTGAAAAGTACATTGGTAAGTTTAAACTAAGAAGTATTATGCAACACAAACTGATTAGATATCAAACAAATGATTATGATACTGCATAACCCTGTCGCCCCCAAAAAACTATATCAGTCACTTCCAGTTGTGGCATGGCCCCGTAAATGCAGATACATTGTGATATCTGCAGTGACCTGTTTTCAGAAAGCATAATTAAATTTCCTTGGTGGTATGTGCACCTCTGCTGTGTTTAATAAGTCAGGATATGAATATAGTAACTAAAAATAGCATTGGGGTTGGGAAGGGGAGAGATCCTTATGATCTTTCTAAAAGTCAAGTTAATGTCAGATTTTCCCATAAGCCCCAGTGATAGAGGTCACATGGTCGTGGCATGAGCCTGCTGCTGTATATTGTATAGTTTGTAGGTAAATTTTACACTGGTCTCCCCATTTACACACTGCTACACACTAGCTCTCTTCTAATTTGATGACCTACATACCAACTCACTTCTGATAGGTCGGCCTAGAGCGATCGGACTTTCACACCAGGTCACAGGGAATTCCGCACTTGCGCTCGTACTGTGTGTTGTATATTTCCCCATGCCAGAGCTTTTAACACTTCTAAAAGATTTAGATACTGGATCTAACACACAACCCCCCCTACAGAGTGACAAAACCTATGTCACAATAAAAACGTATATGGAAGAAAACAACACTGCGACACCCTTAACCTCGATCACAGTAGACTAGTCCAACGAATTTGTCAGTGGAGTTGACCTACTACTGATGGTGTGTAAATGGGGAGACCATCATATAAATAACCAGTTTGTATTGATGTTGTTTTTTTTTGCCCCTGGGGAACATATCCAATTTAGTCCATGTTTATTGATTACCCCATTTCTTGATACATGTTTAAATTTTTTTTGTTTTTTAAATGTAGATACAGAAATAAAAAAAAATTATAAGAAGTACACATGAACAGTATACCTTTTTTTAAATTATATATGAGTATGTGTGTTGGTTCTCCTAAATGTATAATATTAGGCTTAAAAAATGTGAGAGCAGTAGTAATGTAGTGGCTAGGCACACGCCTGCCAGCCCGAGAGTCTTGGGTTCGAAGCTGAAATGAGTGAGATTTTTCAGAACTGACCTTGGCTGCCAGATGGATCCAGACCTAAAATAGGTACCTAAATTGGGTATCTCCTGGGCAAAAAAAAAAAAAAAAAATGGGTGGCATGATGTTTACAATATCACTAATCGTCGTGTGCTGATGACAGGATGAGTTTAGCATCATATGCCTGATGGGCCGCTAGAGTAAAAAGGGACCTTTAATTACTTTCTTTAAAACAGAAAAATGTGATGTTTTAAAACATACTTTTCCTTCCTGTCAACATGGAACCTTTTTATGATGTGTATCACTGTTTGTATCATATACATGTTCCTGTACACAGTTTTAAGTTGCTTGAGATTCTGTGAATGAGACATTTAGGTCAGATTTGTGAACTGTTTTTGTTTTTATGAATGAAAATGTTTTAGTTTGTTTCATTGATTCGGAAAAGCATCAGACACTGAATAGCATTGTAGACTTGGCAGTATCATATATTTGTTCTTAAAAACTATATCAGTGGATTTAGCTTTGTACATAATGGGGCCCTGTTTATCAAGGTCGAAGGGTTGCGATATCCACAGTACCGAGCCAAAGGGTTTACAACTCATGGTTTCTGGATATTTAAAAAAAAATGCAGTTGTATTTACTGTTAAAGCTTTTGTGTGCTGATATAACTTACGTATATAATACATAGCGGTATTTACTGGTACAACTGAGTTTACTGGTGCCGCTGAGTTTATTGGTACAACTGAGTTTACTGGTGCCGCTGAGTTTACTGGTGCCGCTGAGTTTACTGGTACAACTGAGTTTATTGGTACAACTGAGTTTACTGGTGCCGCTGAGTTTACTGGTACAACTGAGTTTATTGGTACAACTGAGTTTACTGGTGCCGCTGAGTTTACTGGTACAACTGAGTTTATTGGTGCCGCTGAGTTTACTGGTACAACTGAGTTTACTGGTACAACTGAGTTTACTGGTGCCGCTGAGTTTACTGGTACAACTGAGTTTACTGGTGCCGCTGAGTTTACTGGTACAACTGAGTTTACTGGTGCCGCTGAGTTTACTGGTACAACTGAGTTTACTGGTGCCGCTGAGTTTACTGGTACAACTGAGTTTACTGGTGCCGCTGAGTTTACTGGTACAACTGAGTTTACTGGTGCGCTGAGTTTACTGGTACAACTGAGTTTACTGGTGCCGCTGTATTTACTGGTACAACTGAGTTTACTGGTAAAGCTGTGTTAACTGGTAAAGCTGTGTTTTTAACTTTTATAGCCGTGTTTTATTTACAGCTATGTTTACTTATACAGATATTTATAAATATTTATAAATACAGTAGGAATTACCACAACTGTTTTCTAGAAAAAGTTGCCAGTAGTCCCACAAAGTATCTGTTACAGTAGCGCTAAAAACAAATCAATTGTAAAAAAATAATTCAGGAACTGTGAACTCTTTAAGTACTGCCAGACTAGAAAAGCGCACTGCTTCTCTTTGGGGAATGTCAAAAGTGGGGCAGCCATCTTGAAACTGTTGTTATGATGTCAGTGTGTGTTCATCTGCACCAGTGAAATCCTGTGCTTAATACTCTTGATATCCTTAACAACAGTATTGACAGGTTACACAATCTATGGCATGGTTACTGTAATTTCTGTCACACTTTTAAAGCTTTCATTGAAGCTTCCTCATGTGCGCATGCACGTGCACACACACACGCACACATACACAAACACACACACACACAACAAACAGAGAATGGCAGTTTTATCTCTGTAACATACATCTTCATTCCTTCTGTTTCATTATTTCAGTCATGGGCATAGAGTTATGTGTGAGAGGAGGGGGAGAAACAAATTGTGTTTTAATCATTGAAGCCGAGGATAGGACAGTGTAATCCCATTTGATGACAGGACAGAGAGCTAGCTGTCTTCGTACCTGTGTGTTGTGCAGCATGAACATAATGATCGTACGAAGGACCCTTTTCTGCACTTTCAGACCTATTGGGTAAATAGGTCTAGACCTATAATTTTATATACCAATTGGCACGCAGTGGGTGAGGTGGTTAACATCGCGCTGGCCACGTTTACTTCCCAGGACTTTACCTGGTTCTCGTAATAGGCTGGGTCGACCTGAAAGTCAAGGTCATTTTGAAAAGAATCTTAACTCATTGCGGCCAGCATGGGCTCCCTTATTTTATAGAGGCCTGAATGTATAAATATAGTGGGCTAGCCGTGAGTATAAAAACATTTTTTCCTTAGAGTGGCAGATCTTTCCATCGCACCTGCCGTTTGTGTAACGTTATTATAAAGTTGTATTCACCAGTATCTTTTATAATCAGGTGATAACCAGTTGCTAACTTTATTTTCTTGCTAAATTTGCTTTCGTGATATAACTAATTTTCATGTAAACTGTGTTTTCATGTTAAATTTGTTTTCATGGTTAACATTGTTTTCATGGTTAATATTTTTTACACGGTTAATTCTGTTTTCATGATACCCTTGTCAAGTTTATCACAAGAGCTTGTCTGTTGGTGTAAATCAGAAAGCGATCACAGCAAGAAGAGGAATTATACCCTTGTTGAGAGTATTTTGTGTCAATATTTATTTCCTATGTACACTTTCCTGTGAATGTTGTTTCTTGTTTAGCCTTGTTTCACAGGTCTTGTGATATGCAGTTTTCTTATTTTGTTTGAACTGGATCTGAATTGTTGCTTCTTGTGTAACCCAGACTGTACTGGGTAGCCACACGAGAAAAGTTTTCGAGAGCCCTGCCACAAGCTGGCTAACCCAGGCAACAGATTTCCTGCAGAAGTCAGATGTGTCATCCAAAAGGTCGCAAATATCACAGCTATAAAAAGTTGCAAATATCACCGCCAGTGTTGTAAATGGGTACAACATATATTTGTCCTCTGATGAACGAAGAAGATGATTTCCATAGACTGAGGGCCTAAAAGTGTAGTGTGAATTGGGTACTTTTTTAAATTTTTACTTGATCATGTTTGAAAATAAAAACTGTTATGATTTTTAAACTGTGGAATGAGAGTCACACCACAGAAGAGATTGGCCTCATCATGTCATATTCCCAATGTCAGCTGTGGTACACTGTAGGCAACCTTCAGTGTAGAGACAGCATTGTAAAAACAAAAATGTTATAAGTAGTTTTTCTACATAAAGCATTGGTAGGAATTGATTTTTTTATCTTGAAGTGCATCTTTTACATCTTCTTTCTGAAAATTCAATCAACCCAGTAGCTGAACTAAATTGCTGTGCATAGCAGGGCGTTCTGGTTTTGTTTATGCTGTCACTGTCCATTCTAAAGTTTCCATTCTGCCTTCTCCACTCTTCCTTGAATGACTGCTTTAAGGCTGTTTCAGTTTCTTTGCAGCTGCTATGTGGTTTTTGGGGTTGTTGAAGATTTGTTAGTTAGTTAGTTAGTACCTGCTCTTGAGCCTAGAGCAGCGCATAGTTCAGAGGTCATAGCTCTCCATGTCTGACTGTTCGTTGTGACTTGTTTTGGGTCTTGGATATTCATTAGGACCATGGTTGAGCATTTCCTGATGAAGGTTCTATGCAGGGTTGAAGACTGCTCCTAACTAACTAGATCAGTGAGTAAATGGATCACTAGGTATCCGGTCGGCTGTTATAGAAGGACAAACCTTAAAGGCAAACCTCAGGTTAAAAAGACCTTTTGTGAGCTTATCTGTCTTGTCATTTCAGGGTTGAGTTGTATTGAGTAAAGAATTAACATCACAGCACTAGGGGCATTCCCATGCGTGCTCTGTACTCATCTTCAGCAGCCAGCGCAGAGTTCCAACACTGATGGTACCAGTCACCATTTGGTTATATGTCCGTTATATGTCATTTCAGGGGGACCAAAGTAGATGGTGGGGGTCGACTTGGGGCAACCGTTAGCCTCTCTACTGCGGATCTGAAAGTCATGGGTTCAGGTTGTAACTCTTTGAGTCCCAGGGGGTTTAGCATCACAGGCCTAAGGGGTAGTCAAGAGAGACGTAAAATCGGCGCATCTTGCATTTATTGGACTTCTAGGTAGGAATCTATGAACGTATGATGCGTTCCTTGGGACTCAAAGAGTTAACGGAGCCAGAAGTTTTTACAGAAATGACCTCGGCTTCCATGTCAGCCCAGCCTCAAAAGGGTACCAGGTAAAGTCCTGGGAAGTAAAGGTGGCTAGCCTGATGTTGACCACGTCACCCACAGAAGACAAGTGTTCTCAACTTGTTACTTACAGTGGCTGGTATCCGCTGCAGTACTAGCGCTGTCCTTGTGGTTGGCATTCTGAAGTTATCTTCTGTTTCAAAGATATGCTTCCCCGTGTGGGTTCCGGGGTCCCATTGTAGAGAAAAACTCGAGTAGACCCACTGTCTCCCCAACCAGCATGTCGTAAGAGTCGACTAACGGGAGGTTTCCTTCGAAGTTGGAGTGCATCTGCCTAAAAGGGAAAAAAAAAAAAAAAAAAAAACAGTCTACATACAAATAAGTCACATCTGTAAAATGGATGTGCGCAATCAACGCTCAGGTTCTGAAACAAGTCTAAAGTCCAGAGTTGGGTGATCAATCAGAACTTTCCACCTGAGCTGGTGAACGCAAAGTGGAACAAGAAGAAAGATATCCTTTTCTGCAGAGATTATGAGATGGCTTGGGTAACTCTCCTTTTGTAGAGTTGCTCTAGTTTTATATTTCGGTTCTCTTGAACTAAACAAAAATGGTGTAAAATATGTTTTGTTTGCAATAATTGACCTTTTGTTTACAAGGGTCATTTAGTGGCCAGGCGTTGAACTTTGATGCACACACCTGTATTTCTGTTTATTTTTGGTACGCCTAATGTAAAGAGTTTGAAATCTGCAGTTAACCCTTTTAGTACCGGAGAACTCACAGTTAGTAAAGTCATGATTGTTCTTTATGTGATGCAATATCTCTCTCTGTCTCTCTCTCTCCCCTCCTCCCCCTGGTCTATTCTTCTGTTTTGGCTTAATCTAAAATAGATGAGTTAAAGAAGCCCTTCCTATATTTTGCCAAGTCTCTTCTAATCAAATACAAGTTACTGACAGGATTCGATCTTCTAATGTCAAAATATATTTCTAGAAGATACCTCAACTAGGAGATAAATTATTTTTTTTTTTTTTTTTTTGTAACTATCCTTTTTTTTTAAAATTATGTGCTGATGAAAGCTTTCTATCCACAACGTTAATTTGTTGTTCATGATTGAGATAATGTGAAGCTGACCAGATCTACTTCTCATTAGGTCTTTTTTTTAATTTTTGGGTGGCGTGTAGCCAGCTTTCTCTAAGCTGTACTGTATTTCCTTTTATCACAAAGCTGTGCTTTTCAGTTGCATAAGTTGAAAAAGGCACACACAAAAGAACACTTTTATACCATCTACACTGGAGGGAAAAGTAGATACGGAGCTTGTTGGAGTTCCATGGCAGCCAACCTTCATTGCGAAGACGGCATCTGATTGGTTGATTCAAGTGTAAAATATTGTTGCTATATGGTACAAAATGAGAGGCACCACAAATAGACCTGGATGATTGGGATATAGAGAAAGAATGACACTGTGAAAGTTAACACTGGCAACAAATGCCAACAGAAGTCGGATGTGTCGGCCGAAAGACGAAGAAGGAGTAGAAAACGAGGCAGACCAAGTTGACAGTGGAGAGCTAATATACAGGCAGACCTATAAAGACTTGAAGACACCAATTGGAAAGAGAAGGCCAATCACAGAGATGAATAGAGGCGGGTGATATCTGCAGCAATGAACCTCAAGGGCTCGGAATGCTGAAGATAAAGGCCAGTCACAGAGATGAATAGAGGCGGGTGATATCTGCAGCAATGAACCTCAAAGGCTCGGAATGCTGAAGATAAAGGCCAGTCACAGAGATGAATAGAGGCGGGTGATATCTGCAGCAATGAACCTCAAGGGCTCGGAATGCTGAAGATAAAGGCCAGTCACAGAGATGAATAGAGGCGGGTGATATCTGCAGCAATGAACCTCAAGGGATCGGAATGCTGAAGATAAAGGCCAGTCACAGAGATGAATAGAGGCGGGTGATATCTGCAGCAATGAACCTCAAGGGATCGGAATGCTGAAGATGAAGAAGATAATGGTGCACAATATGTAGGATGCACGTGGTTGAATTAGGAGCCACATGACACCATAAGAGTTAATCCCCTTGCTTGTGAAGTTATTAAAATGAGCCTGTGAATCAGATTCACAGCACATGCCACCAGTCCCTGATGTCTCACGGCTCAGAAGCTTTTGTTGAAGCTTGGTTGATGTGCAGTGGTCGTTTTATGGTTCAGCCCCCGCACACTGACAGATACGATCTTGCTGGTAAATGGAATCTGGTTGGGTTGATTGAACTTGTATAGAAAGTCCACCCATATCAGGGCTCACAGTTTTACTTTGGTAATAATTTGGCTTTTTCCACAGTACAAGTTCAGAAAGTTAATCTTAAAGTTTAACCATACTTTTAAAGAAAAGTTCGCTTTTGCGTTGGTGTCTGAACGGATGTCTAGCAGGGTTGCTAAAACCTTGGGGCTCAGGCGTCTTGAAACCCCCAACTGCCCTCATAATAACAAAATTGTTGTTTTTAAGATTGAGGGTTTGAATCCTGCAGTAATTTTATCGAATATATTATGATATTTTTAATTATTATTTGCTATTCGGCACATAATATATATATAAAAAAAATTTACACACTTCAACAGAATTAAAGCTCCCACAAGGGCTTCCTTTACAAAAAAAAAAAAAAAAAACATGGAGACGAACGATGGGAAGTGACCTGAGTGCGGCATCTCTGACATGGAAAACTGCACTAAAGATTGCACATGACAGGAAAGCATGGAAAGTCCTCTCTGAAGCCTCGTGTGCCACTAGGCATAACAAGAACTGATGACGACGATAAGGGCTCCCTTGGGAAATTACGGAGGGGTGTGCTGAGTACCCCCCTCCTTTCAGCGATTTCTGTGTGGCAGCACCTCTGATGCCCAATGCAGCAGATCATTGGACAAGATTAATCTGTGACTAACGATAACATAATTCTTTACACATGTCTCCCTGCATCAGACAGAGCTCAAACTATTTGTCTTCCAAGGCAGACATTTGCCGTAAAACCAGATTCTGTATCTCCTATCATTGTGGCATTGTCTGGGTTGCATTTTGTGTTGAAAGTATCACATTATGAGTCATATGTGTTTTCAGTCATTTGTTTGGCATGTAATTGAATTAATATATATGCAAAATGAGCAGGTGTTGCATTTATTTATTGTTTGACTTTGGACTTTATTCTGTTTGTATGTGCTTGACAATATAATCAGTATACCTGTTTGATTCTTAGATTATATTATTTTCTTCTTTTAGTTTCTTCTTCTTTTTCTTCTTCTTCTTCTTCTTTTTCTTCTTCTTCTTCTTCTTCTTCTTCTTCTTCTTCTTCTTCTTCTTCTTCTTCTTCTTCTTCTTCTTCTTCTTCTTCTTCTTCTTCTTCTTCTTCTTCTTCTCCTCTATTTCTTCATAGAAGTGTTGAAATGAGATGTAATGATCCTCTGTGTGCTCTTTCCAGTAGGTTGTATAAGCCAAATTTTTCTTTAAGTCCGTTCTTGATGTCGTAGTTCAATTATCTGCGCGATCTTCCATATGCTTTGTGACCATTACACAGGTTTTTTTTTTTTTTAAATGACGGGTACACTTTCATTCATGTATATTTCCTTGAATATATAATGCAAATTAATCAGATAAATACAAGACAAGAATGCCTCAAGTTTACAGACTTACAGTAGAGGTTATACATGTTCAATATAGCCGCCGTCTCAGTCAGTAGCTTGTTCTTTGCAGACCCTTGCTCCCATACCAACCCTCTGGAAAACTTCTGGATCACAAGCAAGATGTCCCGCGTCGGATACACCCATCTGGAGATCATCCGCCACATCCTCCACCCATGTTCTCTTCGGCCTTCCGCTTCCTCTCTTCCCAGGCATTTACCCCTCCATTATTGTTCTCTCTAAACTTTCCTGACGTTTCAAATGACCAATATATTTCATTTTTCTGTGTTTTGTAGTCTTTAATAGCCAACATTCTTTAATATTCAGTTCTTGAAGTTTGGATGCATTTGTTCTTTTCTTTACCAATGATATTCTTAGAACCCATCCATAAAATTTGTATTCAATGACATTTATGCGCTGTTCAGCTTGTTTATTAAGTGCCCAGGTCTCACAGGCGTATGTTGCAATGGGAAAGATGTATGCTCTTATAAATCTAAATGTATTTCTGTCTGTCTCATTCCATAATTTATTCATTTGTTGTAGTCTTTAAAGAGCAATTGATAGTAATGGTTTAATTTCTTTTATTGTGTCACTATTGTTGGTAAACAACGACCCAAGATATTTAAAAAGTTCCACAACCTCCAATCGATCCTCATTAACATAACATTTCTTTCTCCATGGTAGTTTTATCTGCATACCTGCATAGCACAAAGCCTGGGCAGTTCTCTTATATGTGCATCACAATTCGGTTTAAGAAAAGGCAGAGAATACACAGATGTATTATTCACTCTGAGGCAAGTGTGTGAGAAAGCCAGAGTATAATACCAAACAGAATATTGTGTTTATAGATCAGGAAAAAGCTTTTGATAGAGTGGAACGAAACAAACTGTGGTCTGTTCTTGAGAACTACGGGGTTCAAGGACAGTTACTAGAGAACATCATAGCCATGTACCACACACGCCAAAGTGCAGTAAAAACACAAGAAGGCATATCAGATATGTTCACAGTCAACACAGGTGTGAGGCAGGGATGTGTGCTCTCCCCACTTTTATTTAACATCTATATAGACAGAATATCTAAAGAAGCAAGTTATGATAGACCTTTATAATCACGAGGAAGTACACACATCAGGAGAAGTAATCGATTCACCCACATTAAACGAACTACTATTTGCTGACGACCAGTGCTTGTTCTACCCTGAAAAACATAAGACTGCAAGACCACATTAACAGGTTAAACTCAGAATGTAGTAAATACAACATGAAGATCAATGTAAACTAAACCGAAACAATGCAAGTTAGTAGACATTCTGACCCACTAAACATACAGCTGAATGGTTCTGCTCTGAATCAAGTTAGGGAGTTTAAATATCTAGGAAGTATGATCACAGAAGATGGTAGAATTGACAGAGAAATAGAAACCAGATGTCAGAAATAAGTGCACTTATATACCAATTGTCACCATTATTAAGACATCCAAGCATAACTATGAGTGCAAAGAGACAGATTATTAATAGCATATTTATTCCAACATTAAGCTACCAGTGCCAAACATGGACACTATCTAAAGCCCATATACGCAAAATTACCACCTGCGAGATGAGGTGCCTGAGAAAAGCAGCCAACCTAACCATACGAGATCGAGTGAATAATGAAACTGTCAAGCAAATTGTGGGAACGACACCTTGTACTAGATTCATCGAGAAACAGCAGATCAAGTGGTTTGGCCATCTCGTTAGAACGCAGTAAGATCAAATACCATCACAAGCACTACATCTCAGAAGATCAACTACAAGAGCAAGAGGACGGCCGCGGAAAACATGGATCGACAACATTAAAGATACTCTACTCCTTCACGGCATGACAATAGCCAGTGGCAGCCAATGTGCACTGGATCGCAAATTATTCCTCCCCACGCCGCTTAACGGCAGAAGTGGTTTATGATGATGATGATGATGTGTAGTCAGCATCCTTTGGATATTCTCTCGATGTGATGTCGGTGTGTTGGGAAATGAGCAGGCAGAAAGACTGGCCAGTTGTGCACCACTTGTTGATGAACTGATGTATGACAAGCTGGATGTCGCGAGGGCCCTCTAGGAGTGAGTGAGCAGTGCGCAAGTGCAAATAGATCATTACGCTGTGAGGAGGGATCTGGTAGATGCTCAAATTACTAGAAGTTCAAGTCCACGTGAAAAGATTCCAGCTCTTACCAGGGATTGAACCCAGAAACTCTAGCACTCGAGGTGGACACCAGGCCTCGAGACCACGCAGGACCCCTCGCGTCTACCCACACCCAAATAAAACGGAAGGATACATTAGGCTGGTGTCACTGTCAAAGATGCCATAATTACTTTCTTTGGAGGTTCAGGGGGTTTCGGTTATCTGCCATGATGGTGTGCTGTCCAGGCTGAGATATTTCAATCTTTGGATGGTTCGGTTAACCATTAGGTGCCCGGCTCGCTAGCGCAGTTGGCCAAACCTGACTTCGCGGCGACCGGGTGACAAACTCCTTGTGGTCCGGGTTCACGCAGGCAGAAAAGCCACATTCCTCCCAGATTTACGGTATCTAACTTGTTATCAAGGCCGAAGAGTTTCATTATCCTTAGTATCAAGCCAAAGGGGTCAACAACTCATTGTTTTGGATACTTAAAATTTTTTTTTAAATATATATAAACCTTTGGGTAGCAGCCAAATCGACTTTTGAGAAGTCGAAAGTGAATAGAGCAGTATATACCCGTTAACATTTATCAAAAACGTCAAACATTTTTGACATCTGATTCGTTCACATTTCAAAACAATAATGATGGCGTTGTTGGGCAAACTAATTCGTGACCTAATTTTAATCATTAGTATTCTCGCCATCTGGTTTTCCTTTTATGATTAAAACCACATTTGCATAAACACCCTCGTCTCCTAGCAAAAATTCTATTGAAATATCCTGCAACATGATACGGACAAATTAACAGTCCTCAGAACTTTTTTCAGATTAATCGGCAGTTGAAAAAAAAAAAAATGAAAATTATTTTAATTTTAAATCCATTAAGATAACATTACAATTTGCCTGGCTTAGTTCTGAAAGTATAAAATGGCCGAGGGGGGAAAAACGTCAATGGTTTGTAAACTCAAAGAGAAAGCGGGAAAATGGTAGTTCCCGTTGTTCTGGTCGTTCTGGGATGTCTGGCGTCTGCTTCAGGACAGTTCCGGCCTGTTTATTTTACGTGAGTTTATTTGAGTAACGCAAACACCACATAGACACTACACACATAACATAGACATCACAAACACACTTATACAGTGTACGCATATATCACCACAGTACACACACACAGAGACACACACACATACTTTATAAACCTTATCAATAGAGACTCACATTGGACTTGAGTGATCAGCGCTTCGCTGCAGAAGCAAGTTCACCAAGACCTTTGACCAACTACGCAAGACTGTCTCCCTTAGATGTAGATGAACCTGAACTATGTACCTCTAAATAAGTTGTCCTCATTAGCAACGCCCATCGCACATCTTCAGCACACAACTACGCAGTACGGACACAATTCCTCTCAAACCATTGAACTAACACCGTATACATATATTTTTGGACAACACTAACTATACATAATAGAGGAAATTCGACGACTTGATGCATTTTTAAGTGACGGTTTGAAATGATTTAACATGTTACGTTTATCAGTGTTTTTCTGTTCATAAGCCGCTACTCGGTTATCGGCTTCAGAAAAGTCCAAGCGGGCCTCCGGCAACAATTTTTGCATCATCATGTAATGGTGTTGGATCGACAGCTTTTTCATCGTCCATGACGGCAGTTTGTAGGATTAACACATCAAGGATGAGAATCAAACAGGCACAAGTGATACTCAACAGCATTTAAAGACATTAGCTAAAAACGTTAATAATTATTCCCTTTAAAATGAGGATCATTATAAATACAAGATTTTGACTGGGGTCTACGAGGCGAAGTGGTCAAGTCGTTTGCCACGCACTCGATAGTTCAATTCCCCCTTCCCCCCTTTTTTTTCTAAAACAGTCTAAACAATCTTTTTATCTAAACAATCGGTCTATCCATGGGCTTTCTTTACTTTCTTCTCATTAAGCACCGAAGTTACAGTCTGCGTTGTCTTAATTCTGGGTGTCATCCGGGTTGTCAGGAGAAATTGTTTCATTGATTGTGTTCAGTGATCCTATATTCAGACTTTCGGTTGCTCTTCTATACATCGGATCTCTGCTGTGCTTCACACTAGCTCATCCCACAGGATACCGTAATTACCAGAGGCACACAAATAAAAAAACTCGGCTCCCTTATTTTTTTTTAATTAACTTCAAACACGGGAAATCTCGGAGTTACCGAAAAAGTCCACTATTATAGGGGTGTTATCGTTAGGGTTAGTAGGTTTTCATTTCAAACCCAAACACCCCTATAATGCTGTACTTTCCGGGAAACTCCGGTGAATAATAAAGAACCCAAACTCACACGCCTGACCTCTAATAGACATATTCTACCATAATTTTACCTTCTTCTTTTTTCTGTCTGCTGCTGGAAAGCCTCGCGGCGTCAGGGCAGGAAGGTATGTCTGAAACAGCCCTTCTGTTCGCTTTCTATAAGGTATTTTTCAGTGTCTCTGATATTTCTGGGGTCCATCTTGTACGTGTTGACCTCTGGCCCTGTTACCGTTGTATCTGTATAACATTTTCCACTGTGGTACCCTGTCTGAGGCTAATCTAGTTACACGTCCAAACCATTTAATTTGCTGTTCACCTATAAAGTTCAGAACTTAGGCAACAAATGAACAAACTCAGGTGTAATTGCTCAACACAAGGAAGATAAATAAATAAGATAGCAAAGGAACCGTCCTTGAAAAAGCAGGCCATCAGGCGGCTAAAAAAGGACTAAGCTTGGAATTTTTGTTTGATTCTATACGATACGATACGATAAAGTTCAGTATTGGTTCTGTGCCGACTCATATCATCGTTCCTAGGTGGATCTTTCTTCGTTACACCGAGCTTATTATGTAATCATGTCCTTCTGTCTTCTGAAGACAGTGCCCATGTTTGACACTGATAGCATAGCGTTGGTAAGAATATTGTGTTAACAGTGTTCTTTTAGTGTTCATATTCACATACTTGCATTTCAAAATTTGAATGGTTTATTGCATCTTTTTTTTTTTTTTTGATTTCTTTATCAAATTTTCCGTCTTCTGAAAGAAAAAAAAAAAAAAAAAAAGATCTCCAAATATGTGAAATCCTTTGCCTGATTTAACTGATGTTCGTCAATTTTGATATTAGGAAAATAACCTAAACTTCGAAAACTGGTTTGTTCGTCGTGTGTGTGATGTGAGCGCTGTTTGAAGTACACATTTTCTTCAAATTCCTCCATAATTCTTGAGCAATTTCCCGTAAACAAATAAATTCCCAACCGGTTTGCTGGACCTGTCGCAGGATCATCCTTATTTGAACACACTGATATTCAAAAACACACATTTTCGTCTCACAGAATGTTAACCGACTTTCGCTTACTCCGCCATCATTAATGGTGGTATCAGAGAAAAAAAACAACTTCAGCATGTAGTAAATACAACATGAAGATCAATGTAAACAAAACCGAAACAATGCAATTTAGCAGACATTCTGCCCCACTACACATACAGCTGAATGGTTCTGTCCTGAATCAAGTTAGGGAGTTTAAATATCTAGGAAGTATGATCACAGAAGATGGTAGAATTGACAGAGAAATAGAAACCAGATGTCAGAAAGAAGTGCACTTATATACCAATTGTCACCTTTATTAAGACATCCAAGCATAACTATGAGTGCAAAGAGACAGATTAATAATAGCATATTTATTCCAACATTAAGCTACCAGTGCCAAACATGGACACTATCTAAAGCCCATATACGCAAAATTACCACCTGCGAGATGAGGTGCCTGAGAAAAGCAGCCAACCTAACCATCCGAGATCGAGTGAATAATGAAACTGTCAGGCAAATTGTGGGAACAACACCTTGTACTAGATTCATTGAGAATGAGCAGATGAAGTGGTTTGGTCATCTCGTTAGAATGCAGCAAGATCAAATACCATCACATGCACTACATCTCAGAAGATCAACTACAAGAGCAAGAGGACGGCCGCGAAAAATATGGATCGACAACTCTACTCCTTCAAGGCATGACAATAGCCAGTGGCAGCCAACGTGCATTGGATCGCAAATTATTCCTCCTCACGACGCTTAACGACAGAAGTGGTTCATGATGATGATGATGATGACCTATACTTACTGAAGGAAGCGGCCCATGTGCCGAAGACTAGTTGACTTTCGGTCTCCGCCAGAGGTGGGTACATTTTTTCTAATTTGTGTCTGCGGGCCAAATTGTGAATTACCAACCTGGTCACACCGCTGTATCAAAACAGAATCCATTAAAAACAGCACCCAGATTTCCGCAAAACACGATAATGTGGGATAATCTGAGATTATAATTCCTCACTGTGCCCCTGGTCAGATTGACTCACCAATCGAAGCTCTTCTTTATCGACATACAAACCGCTCTACATAAAAACATTTGGAGATACTAACTTTTTTCATATTCCAGTACAAACGAACCTAGATTCCAGATATGAACCGTGATCAAACAACCGCACATGCGCGCTTATTCTTGTCAACACGTCGCATTTATTGGGAATACGACGCAACGAGTTGTGTGTTTGACGTTTGCTGAGCGTACATTTTGCTTTTTTTTTTAAAATGTATATCTATTTCAGTATTTGTATAATCATTCAATATAATTTTTTTTAAATACTTGCAGAATTGTTACGTTCAAACAATTCAAATTATTAATTAGATATCACGTTTCATTTCCAACATGAGGCGAAAGTAATCGTAGGCTATCCTCAGAATAACGGTCACAAATTATCGATGCCGAAAATATACCCTAACAGGGCCTCAGTCACATATCAATTGCAGACCTCTTTCCGGCGACTACACAGCATACCGCGGAAAAGCTTCCTCCGAGTTAAAGTCACCGTCGAGAGCAGGGCTAAACTAGATGGCTGGGACTTACGAGTAGCAGCTACCGCATCTCCTGCAGCTTCCTTCATTTTATTCGTATTATCTCGAAGAAATAAAGTTCCAGAACACATGGAAACTTTACTGCTCGTCTGGATTAATGAAATTCAACTGAAAGCAGATATAGTGTATCTCAAAGTAAGATCTGTTTAAAAGCTTGAACTATTTCCCAAAAAATCTATGGCACGAATAAAAACCGGTATCAATAGTGATGTTAAACATGAAGAAGGTTCTAGGTCGCTGATAAACCACTGGAAACTTCATGAAGGAACTTTAAAACTGGTCGGTTCATAGGGTTACAGAGTAGAACAAGTTTTTTTACGCCGATTAAAACTGGGAATTTCTAATTTTGCTCTCTTGTGTCGATGCTTGTGGTGATCTAACGAAAATACATTTGATGATATGAACCAGAATCAGGAACGAATTAGGTTCGTTAGTCGAGGTACCACTGAGTTATCCCTAAATGTCTCTGTTGACTCTGGTTATTTGCAGAAGTTATTTTGTGTGGGTTGTGGAAAACTATGAGAAACGAGTCAGACAAACCTGATTTGTGAAAGCAGTATGACTTGTCCAAGTTCAACATACTTAAAAAAGTATCAGGAAAAACTGATTTTTTTTTGTTGTAACCATGACAAGAACGCGTCCTTGAAGCAAAGTGTGTCATTCAAAAAGCACCATCCATCTACAATTTGGCCATACTGCAATGCCGCTGGGTCAGAAGTCGACTATCTAGTTTTAGTTGCGCCGTTACGTCGACAGCGTGGGACAAAGACGAACATGCCATTTTGCTTCAAACTCAGAAAAATCCCCTTGAGACAGTTGAATTGACGATGATCAATATTTATAAACAGTTCAACATCATATTCACCTGCCAACATCCTGACAATCAAACATCCGTTTTTGGCATATCCATTCTCTGACCTTGGCAATTAGTTCATCATTACGAACAGGGACTGGACACCCTTCTTCATCTGCTCTGTGTTCACGGGCTGTAAACTCGTGACTGAAAGTTCTAGTTGTTGGTCCACCTCTGAATTTGAGTATTGAGTTCACATTCGTTTTTACAGGTCTAGCTTTTGTGCATGCAGACTGTCGGTTTCTCGCCTCTCCGGTAAATGAACTCTGACTTCAAAGGAAACAACTATAACTTGTTGACTTTTACGACATGTTTCCTAGGAAATAGTGGGACTATACCACTATTTCCACAATGGAACCACAGAACTAATAAGAGGAGGCTGCACGTCCAGGCCCAGCTTTATCTTTTATCATTTCATTGGAAAGAGCAGATGTTACAACAGCTTTCTAAATGCTCAGTCTACGAAGGCTCAGGTGGCTTGTCCCTCCTGGAGAATGGAGGATGGCAGAATCCCAAAGGACATCCTCTAGGGCAAATTAAAGAAAGGTAGAAAATGTCGAAGGCGTCTTCTACCACGATATACAGATGTGTGCGAAAGGGACACACACGGTTCAGGTATTGAGGTGGACTCGTGAGAACAAAATGGCATGGACCGTGTTGTGTGGAGGGAGCACACCAGGAAGGGATTAAGGAAGGAATGATTACAGAAAGAATGAAAGCTGAGCGTCTGACAAGAAACAGACTAAACACAAATGTTGACAACAACGGTTCTGAAATCCCATGCTATTATTGTGGAAGACTTTTCCTAACGTTGATGGGTCTTGCTAGTCACACTCGCCATCGACATGGGCTGAGAGTCCCATGCATCCTTATAGCACAGTATAACACAATCGTCTAGAAAGACGGAAAGGTGCCAATCAATCATCAGTCAGTCATGAATTTCCCCATCTTTGATTTCGTTACTGCCCAAATAGGTGAACGACTCCACGTTTTGTTGTGGGATAACACTGTTATTTGCCTGATTTATTCATATGATCTGTGTCCTTCTTCTAACGAATTTTCAGACCTAGCTGTTATGATCTGGCATCAAGCATATTTAGATTATCATGCGTCTTATTCCGTGAGTGGGACAGAAGAGAAATATTATCGGCGAAGTGCAGATCGTCAAGCTCTTGTACTAAAGTAAACATATTCCATTCCTGGCGTAAGCAGTTGCTGTCTTCATAATCCAGTCTCCCGCCAGTAAAATTAGAAGAGGTGACAAAAAACATCCCCGTAGCACACTTGTTCTTATTTCAGCTGTTAGCTTTTCCTCATCAAGAACTCGGCATTTTATGTCTTTACATTTTGCCTTTCTTCTTCTTTTGTCAAAATCTGCTTGTACCGCTAGGCGTCGCAGTCTATCAGATGATCGGCAACCGAGCCAGGGCGCGCTCAGTCGCTTCATATGCCGTGATGTTATGAAGTCTCAAGTTGTCCGTGACTCCTTCAATCCATCTTCTTCTTGGTCTTCCCCTGCCTCTTGTTGTTTCGATTTTCATGTTGTATGCTCTTGATGCTGGCATCGTTGGTTCCATTCTCATTAGGTGACCAAACCATTTCATTCTTTGCTTCTCAATAAATTTAACGATGGGTATGGTTCCAATAGTTCTTGTAATCACATCGTTTCTCACTCGATCTCTTCTGGTTTATTCGCAGCCATTCTCAAACATCTCATTTCACAGGTGGTTAGTCTTCTCTCATGTTCTTTTGTTAATGTCCAAGTCTGACATTGATAACCTAATGTCGGTATAAAGATTGTATTTATAATTTGTCTTTTTATCTCAGCTGGGACAGCAGGGTGTTTTTAAAATTGGGGGCAAGCTGGTATGCGACATTGTTAGCTTGTTGGATTCTTGCTTCAATCTCTCTGTCTATTTTACCATTGGATGTAAAGATACTTCCCAGGTATTTAAATTCTTGCACTTGTTTTAGGCTGTGATCTAGAATCTTTATGTCGATGGTCTGTTGCTCTCTACTTATGCTCATGACTTCTGTCTTTTCAATATTGATCTTCATATGATGCTTGAGGCAACTGTCGTGTAGTAGGTTCATGTGGTCTTGCAGCTGTTTACTATCACTGTGAAATATGCATTGATCGTCGGCAAAGAGCAGCTTTACTAAGTAAATAATTTTCTTTTTGATCCCAATAATTTCAAGAGCGGCTTTCTAACAAAGCTGTCAAAAACGATGTCAAAGTCTATGAATCCAATGTAAAGTAGTGAATTCAACTCAATGCTTTGCTCTGTTATTATTCGTAATGTGGCTATCTGTTCAGTACATGATCTGTGTGGCCGAAAACCTGCCTGTCCATGTCTTGGCTTTTTATCAATAGCATCCTGTTAAAGGTTAGTTGCGTATCCTTTACAGGACGTTGTAGAACCAACCCTAACAGCCCCTCACCTTTGTGTGGTTTTTCTAGGCAATTTACGTCCAGTAGTTTGCCATTGCTTCTGGACGGTTGGCTTTCCAGATACCACTGTCGAAACCAACGCAAGGCGCATGGCCCGCAGCTGGGATCGATCCCGGCATCCCGGCATTATAGCATCCCGTAGTCTTTGCAAAATAATCCTAGCTAAAATTATTCTAGGAACTGACAGTAACAAACTTCTATAATTTCCACACTCCTGTAGATTACCTCTCTTGGGCAGTTTCACGAGATATCCTCTCTAGTCTGCTGGTATTTCTTCAGTCTCACATACTTTAGTAGTCAATTTAGTAATTCCGTTGAAGCCTTTACATTGCCATTAATAACTTCTGCTGGGATACCACCTGGACTTACAGCATTTCCTTCCTTGAGAAGATTGATAGCTTTTATAATTTCCTCTTTAGCCTGTGTCTCACATTTGAAATCCAGTTCCATTTCTAAAGGCTGGACTTTTGTAGGGACCTCTGAGGCTGGTTTATTCAGAAGTATCTTAAAATATTGAGTCCATCTGTTCATTTGATCTTTTGTTGCGGTGAGTACTTTTCCTGGGCTATTTTTGATTGATCTAGTTGGCTTAAATGTACCTACTAATTTCCGTGTTTTACTGTAAAGACCCCTGAGTTTTCCTTTCAAAGCCGCTGTCTCGGCTTCTTCTGTAAACTTTGTCGGAGAGTAATGTTTGTTCATCCACCTCTCCATTGTAGTCTTGTGCCAAAACTTAAGTTTTGCATGCACATCAGGTTTACAGATCTGACTTACTTGTATGCATATTGTCTTGTCTATTCACGTAAAACAAAACAACAACAAAATCGACCAGGTTCAACCTACTGAGAGCAGTATCGGTTACGGTTGTGGTCTGGTTTCTTTGTGCCAATTTTGTTGGCTAAGAAATGCCAATTGCACCTAATGACTGTTGAGAAGGGAGACGGAGCTAAGTGTGGCTTGTCCTTAGTGCTGTGATGTCAAATCTTTAAGCCAAATGAACCTAGATAACAGAGAGTTAGAGCAGTCATGTAACCACACAAATAAATAACTAAATAAAGTGGAACCTCTTCCCACGCGTGTCTGATCAACAGGTGAAATATGGCGCGGAAAATAAATTTCTGAATCGAATAATCTTTTTTATAACTGCCGGCATCTGGTATGTCCATGACTCACGCTCCATTCACATAAACTCCAGTACCTCCAATGGTAAACGAAGCATGTCACATGAAGAATGCCACAAATACATTCAAACCGATAAGATATAACTAGATTTCGATAATTAAGGAGGATTTGTCCACCTCTAAAAATTAACAGGTTATTAAACATAAAATTGTATCCCGTATAATGTGAATAGCTAGGTACTGAAAGTATAAATGTGACCTGAATGTCTGCTGTATTGGTGCTTTTACACGCAAAGTTTCCTGATTCAAGATGAGCTGGGTAAAATTGGTGACTCCGTTAGTTCTGATCTTCCTAGCATGTTTGCTGCTTGTAGTAACACATGCTGATGATGACGATGATTGTGATGGCGATGATAATCGTTTTAAACCAGCTGACTTTACGTAAGTGTGTTTCATGTGTTCTTCTTCTTCTCACTCTCCCTTTTTTTCTGCTTTATCTTCTTCTGCGGCTGCTAATACTGACGCTATTCATGTTGTTGCTGCTACTGATGGTGATGCTGTTGTCTCTGCAGATAGTGATGACAATGATATCAGTTATGGGGGCCCAGAGGGAGGAGTGGTGATCATTGGCATTTAAGCAGACGAACACTTTTCCCCCGCAACCCACAAAACTGGACCTTAGTCTCACACATTTCTAATAAACCAGTGATATAAAGCGAATAAACGCGCCTCTAAACACAAAAGTAGCAATTATCTATATTATAACCACCCTCATCTATTATCCTGACATCCCATGTACATTTTGCATATATGCTAGCACCTCTTATCTTGTACAGGACAAACCACAGGGCGAATGCATCAAATAGACAAAAAATAGATAGGATTTATTAGATGTAAACAATTAAGTAGCACTCGCCCAGATCGTAAAAGTGGACACGTTATTGACCACAAAGATATATACACCTTGTTGTAGAGATCTAGCTACTGGAAGTATAAATATGCCTCAAACCAAGGCCAGAAATAGATTAGTGTATTCGTGCTATACACAAGACGCCTGCTGACTCAGGATGGGCGGGAAAAAATGGCAGACTCTGATAGTGTTGATCATCCTTGGACTTGTGATGTCTGCTGTAGCGGTAGTCTGTGAACATGATGATGATGAGGATGAGGATGATGATGATAAAGATGATAATAGTGACCGCTTCAAATCCAGTGGTTTTCGGTAAGTGTGTTTTGGGATCTTCTTCTTCTCCTCCTCAGTCTCCTTCTCCTCGTCTCCTTATACCACGTCTTTTCTTTTTCTTCTTCTTCTTCCTGCTCCACCTCTGCCCCACTCCCTCCTCCTCTAAGTGCCTCAGCGAAGTGCTCACGAAGCTGCGTTATTTATTTTTCAAATGCGCAGTAGACGTTTGTCTTTATTTCTTTAAGGTTGTTCTAGACGGCGTCTTTTCATCCCCCCCCCCCCCACACACACACACAGGGCCTTTCACTTTCTTCGTGTTTTTTACATACAGCTCAGTGCTTATCAACAAGAGGTTTGAGGTTTTGAACAACGGAACAACATCATGGCACACGTTTGTAACCCATAAGTGCTCCTTCT